>SOPF01003081.1:0-10988 GCA_012979155.1 Hypericum perforatum | reverse complement strand
GACAATAGATCCGTGCAAACCGTGTTTCTCCTACCGAGATCACATCATCTTCTCTTGTCGTTTTATCTCTTTTAGAACATTTTCTTCTATTTCACACATTTGTGTGTCTCCTTTGGTCGTTTTGTGCCATTTGTAATGTTTTCTTGCCTTTTCACACATTTGTGTGTCTTTTCTTGTCATTTGGTGCCTTTTAGCATATGTTCTTGCCATTTCACACATTTGTGTGCCTTTACTTCTCTTTTTGTGCATTTTAAGCCTATTTTCTTACCTTTTCACACATTTTCATATCTCCTCTTGTCGTTTTATCTCTTTTAGAACATTTTCTTCTATTTCACACATTTGTGTGTCTTCTTTGGTCGTTTTGTGCCTTTTGTAATGTTTTCTTGCCTTTTCACACATTTGTGTGCCTTTACTTCTTTTTTTGTGCATTTTTATCCTATTTTCTTGCTTTTTCACACATTTTCATATCTTCTCTTGTCGTTTTATCTCTTTTTGAACATTTTCTTTTGTTTCAAACATTTGTGTGTCTCCTCTTGTCATTTTGTGCCTTTTATAACGTTTTCTTGCCTTTTCACACATTTGTGTGTCTTTTCTTATCATTTTGTGCCTTTTAGCATATGTTCTTGCCATTTCACACATTTGTGTGCCTTTACTTCTCTTTTTGTGCATTTTAAGCCTATTTTCTTGCCTTTTCACACATTTTCATATCTCCTCTTATCGTTTTATCTCTTCTAGAACATTTTCTTCTGTTTCACACATTTGTGTGTCTTCTTTGGTCGTTTTGTGCCTTTTGTAATGTTTTCTTGACGTTGCACACATTTGTGTGCCTTTACTTCTCTTTTTGTGCATTTTTATCCTATTTTCTTGCCTTTTCACATATTTTCGTATCTTCCTTTGTCGTTTTATCTCTTTTAGAACATTTTCTTCTGTTTCAAACATTTGTGTGTCTTCTCTTGTCATTTTGTGCCTTTTATAATATTTTCTTACCTTTTCACACATTTGTGTGTCTTCTCTTGTTGTTTGTACCTTTTAGCATATGTTCTTGCCTTTACACACATTTGTACCCCTTTACTTCTCTTTTTGTGCATTTTAAGCCTATTTTCTTGCCTTTTCACACATTTTCATATCTTGTCTTGTCGTTTTAACTCTTTTAGAACATTTTCTTCTGTTTCACACATTTGTGTGCCTTCTTTGGTCGTTTAGTGCCTTTTGTAATGTTTTCTTGCCTTTTCACACATTTGTGTGCCTTTTCACACATTTGTTTTGCACGAGTTGTCACATAGGGAAGGAGATATGTGAAGTGATCATAGATGGAGGCAGCCAGGAGAACTTCGTGAGCCTCAAGATAGTAGAGAAACTTGGTTTGAAGACCACACCTCATCCCAATCCATACTCAATTGGATGGGTGAGATCAGGAGGAGGAATCAAGGTCAACACAAGGTGCACCATCCCTATCACAATAGGGAAGTATTCTGATCAGGTGGTTTGCAACGTCCTTGAAATGGATGCATGCAACATTTTACTTGGTAGACCTTGGGAGTTTGACAACAAGGTCGTGCATCAGGGTGAAGAAAACACGTACAAGGTCAGAAAAGGTGGAGAGAAGTTTACCTTGCTGCCGAAGAAACCAAAGTACGTGCGAGGGCAATCCAACAGTAGCATGCCTCTTGTTACAATGGTAACTTCTTCTCGTGAGATTGTGGATCATTTGCAAGAGGTTGGTTTCTTGTATATGCTTGTAATGACGGGTGTACGAGAATTGGCTGGAGAGAATGTAGAGAAGATTCTGAGTGTAGTTTTGCAAATGCTTGAAGAGTTCCCTAAGCTTGTTGATGAGGAGTTACAAAAAGGGTTGCCACCCTTACGAGACATACAACACCGGATTGATCTAATACCTAGTACCACACTTTCAAGTCTCCCTCATTATAGAATGAGCCCCAAAGAGAATCAAATCTTGAGGGAATAGGTGTAAGAGCTACTAGATAAGCATTTTGTGCAAGAAAGCCTAAGTCCATGTGGAGTTCCAGCTTTGCTCATGCCGAAGAAGGATGGATCATGGCACATGTGTATTGACAGCCATGCCATCAACAAGATCAACATAGGGTATCGTTTCCCTATTCCAAGGCTTGACGACATGTTAGACAACCTGAGTGGTGCATCCATCTTCTCAAAGATCGACCTTAGAAGTGGATATCACTAAATCAGTATATGCCCTAGTGATGAATGGAAAACCGCCTTCAAGATGCAGGTTGGGCTATATGAGTGGCTTGTAATGCCATTTGGTTTGACCAACGTGCCAAGCACCTTCATGCGGCTTATGCATTAGGTTCTAAAACCATTCCTTGACCAGACGGTTGTGGTGTATTTTGATGACATTTTGGTGTATAGCCGATCCTAGGAAGATCATTATAAGCATTTGAAGGAGGTGTTCAAGGCGTTGAGTGACAACCAGCTCTATGTCAACCTTAAGAAATGTAGCATCTGGAGGGACAAGCTTCTTTTCTTAGGGTTTGTTGTTGGTAAGGAAGGAATCCACGTTGATCAAGCCAAGATTGAAGCTATTAGGTCGTGGCCAGCCCCTTAGGATATGAGCCAAACCAGGAGCTTCCTTGGATTGGCAAGTTCTATCAGAGGTTTATTTAGGACTTTAGTTTGTTGGCAGCCCCCTTGACTTCCTTGCTCAAGAAGCAAGTGCCTTTTGTTTGGAGCAATGAAGCCGAGGAAGCATTTCAAGTGCTCAAGGCCAAGCTGAGCAATGCACCCATGCTAGCACTCTCTGACTTCTCAAGGCTGTTTGAAGTAGAAGTGGATGCATCCGGGCTTGGAATTGGAGTCGTGCTCTCTCAGGAGAAGAAGCCTTTTGCCTACTTCAGTAAGAAGCTCAGTGAGGCAAGGCAGAAGTAGACCACGTACGAGAAAGAGTTCTATGTGGTGTTTTGTGCACTCAAGACATAGGAGCACTACTTGGTGGGTAAGGAGTTCATTTTGTTCACTGATCATAAGGCGTTGAAATTCTTACATGATCAATCCAAGCTTAGCAACCCTATGCATGCACATTGGTGTACTTGCCTCCAAAAGTTCCTGTTTAAGATCTCCCATAAGAGTGGAACTCAAAATATAGTGGCCGATGCATTGAGTAGGAGATTGGCATTACTTATTGAGTTGCGTGGTACAGTGACTGCTTTTGATTGTTTGAAAGAGCAATATGAGTTAGATGAAAAGTTTGGTGAAGTCTGGTTGAAGTGCAAGAATGGAAAGGGTGTATATGATTACTTCTTGCAAGATGGATTCCTTATGAAGGGAAATCAGTTGTGTGTTCCAAAGACCTCGTTGAGAGATCAGCTTGTAAGGGAGATGCATGGAGGTGGCCTCTCGGCACACTTAGGAAGAGATAAGACTCTTGCTGCTTTGCAAGAGAGGTTTTATTGGCCACGGATGGCAAGAGAGGTGGCAAAATTTGTCAAACATTGCCGTGTGTGTCAAGAAACGAAGGGCACAGTCAACAACACGGGCTTGTACACCCTATTGCCTATTCCAAATGCTATATGGGAAGACTTGAGCATGGACTTTGTTTTAGGCTTACCTTGCACTCCATGAGGAGCAGATTCTATTTTTGTCATTGTGGACAGGTTGTCAAAGATGGCGCACTTTATGCCTTGCAAGAAGACCAATGACGCATCGGCAGTGGTAAGACACTTCTTTAGGGAGGTGGTGCGGTTGCATGGAGTGCCAAAGAGTATTGTTTCAGATCGAGACACGAAGTTTCTTGCAAACTTCTGGAAGACTTTGTGGAGAATGTTTGATGCCACCCTCAAGTTTAGCACAACCGCGCACCCTCAGACGGATGGCCAGACCAAAGCGACTAATCGCACACTTGGTAATTTACTTCGGAGCTTGTGTCATGAATGCCAAAGGCAGTGGGATTTTGCACTTCCTATTGCCGAGTTTGCGTACAACAGAGCTGTCCATAAGTCCACGGGCAAGTCTCCATTTGCTTTGGTTTACACAAAGGTGCTGAACCACCTGGTTGATGTATCAATTGTGCCACGGCCTCCTCGAGCTAACCTAGCTACCGTGACCTATGTTGAGCATGTCCAAGGAGTCCTTGATGCAGTGAAGAAAAGATTGGAAGCCACCTATGCAAAGGAGAAAGCTTGCACTGATGTTCATAGGCGTGCTCAGTTGTTCTTGCCAGGTTAGAAGGTAATGGTGCATTTTCGCAAGGAACGAATGCCTACATACTTGGGAGGCAAGCCGGAGTCAAGGAAATTTGGTCCTTACCAAGTCCTAAGGCAAGTCAACGACAACGCCTATGTGATTGATCTGTCGGAAGACTTAGGAGTGTCAAGAACCTTTAATGTTGTAGACCTGACACCGTACCATGATCCACTTCCTATGCCTTCCAGGTTGGCTGCTCGGGACTAGTATGTTCCTAAGGAGGGGAGGATGCTATAGGATGTCTACAAGTTCAGATCATTCAGACCAACTCTGACTCTCATCACGTGCGCATGGCTTGCATGGCCAACTTGTTTGATGTTTGTCCAAATGTAATAAGTGTCCCAAGCTGTCTGAACATTTACTCTTGTGTTTTCCTTTCGTATTCTGATGTAATAAGGCAATTAGAGTCATTAAAAGAGAAGGTTAAAGAGGGTTAAGGCAGCTGGAATATAAGGAGGTTGGCGAATTAAATGCCCCTTCAATTGCTTGCCTAAAACCACGCCTCCTATAAAACAAGAAAGGAAATGAATAAGAGGACAAAATATTTTGACCAAAGAAAAACGTGTAAGGCTTTAAGCTTACCTTATTTGCATGGATTTGCAAATATTTACATAGATTGGCCCTCTTATTGGCTGTTTGTGGATTCAAACACACTTCTAGCTTAATTCGGAAGGATTAGGTTAGAAGATCTATCATTTTGTTGTTGTCTGCATCACCCAAACCCTAACTAGTTTACTTTGCTTTCGCTGAGCTATGCTATTGAGCAATAAGCACATGACAACCTCCAAATATTTGCATCAAATAATATGCAACCACATTACAAACAATCCAAGCTAGGCAGCCTTCGAATTCCCTCATTAAATCAAAAATTAGATTAGGAAAAGTTACCAAATCCGTAGCTTGCATGGTTTCATTATCCACGATCACGTCAAAATCTTTACTCTCATCATAGGAACATGTTTCTTTCAGGTTATTGCTTCGAAATTCTTCTTTTCCTATGGCAATTGGAGTCAACTTGCACGGCTTGTCATACGTTCCTTCAGAATCATACGAATCTTCTTGATCTCCTTCAAATTCATCTTCAACAGGTGCACAAATGATTGTATCTTGGCTTACCTCTTTTGTGCCTTTATGTTCAACCAGTTGGTTGATCTTCCTTGTTGGACAAACTTTCGCAATGTGCCCAATCTCCTTACACCTATAGTAACGTAAATCAGAGTTTGATTTGGACTCTATCTCTTTGCTTTCAGGTTGCAAATTTTTAGGAGCAATCTTCAGTTTGGTTGTCTTGTTTGGATCAGATTTGTGAACAACCTTCTTATCCTTTGTCTTGGGAGGATCATGCACGTTCTTTGCTCTCCTCTTTGATCCAGAATTGACATCAAATAACTTATCTTGATCTGAATAACAATTTGACACAATCTGCTTCTTGTTCAACTCCTTTTCAATCTTTCGTGCCCTAGTACATGCATCTCTGAAATTAAAGAACAAATCAGTCTCCATTCGATGCTTTAACTCAGATTGCAAACCATCAATGAATTGTGCAATCATGTAATCTTCCTTGTCTTCCACGTCACTCCTTGAAGCCAAATGAATGAACTCCTTCATGTATTCTTTCACAGATTTATTCCCTTGCACACACATCAGAAATTTCTTCTTCAGAATTCTCTTCATGGATGACCAATCACGAACACATCTTATTCCTTTCTCCTTATGCCACCATGAAACCATCCTCGAGTCAACTTGTAAGCCACAAAATTTGTCTTTTGCTCTTCATTCAGATTCATGGAAGCAATATACTCTTCAACCGAATCAAGCCATTTGAGGAAATCTTTGTCCATATTTCCATTGAACTTGTCAACATGATGTTTGAATGGTTGATCTACACTCCTGAATGAATTGTATTTCCATTCGTTCGACCAGAAGCATGTACTTGCTTGATTTCTTCTTTGGCACGTATAGGAACATGTAGGGTTTTGTCATGAACGACTTTGGCACAAACTCCACGTCCATGATCTCTTGATTCACATTCTCCATGCACTCCTCTTCTTGAAAAGATCGTAGCACATGAAATCACATCGTCCTTCTTTCCAGATTTTGCACGAACATCATATCGGGATGCAAAATTATCCTAACGATTGAGAATGGACTTCAAATTGTGCTCCAGATTGGAAAACCTTTGATTCACATCAGGAACAATCATGTCTCAGATCGGATATTTAGTGGAGTTTGGTAGGAATTAGGGATTCGGATCAATGATCACGAAATCCTGTTGATTAGCTTTGTGTTTGGCTCACTCAAACTCACAAGGGTGTATGAAAACGAACTCTCTCCCTCTCCTCTTGATATGGAAATCAAGATAATCTCACCAATAGTACTGATACCACATGATGTAGCGTAGCGAAAGCGAATGATTTAAGTGGTGGTTTTAGAACGAATCTAATGGGGAACTAGATGAATGATCATAAGAACACACGAATCTAGGGTTATGTTTGATGATATTTAGTCTGAATGAGAGGGAAATGGGAATGGTTCGAATTGGATAAAGGGAATTGTGAAAATATAAAGATAGAACCTTGGTTAGGAACAACTTTGATGTAGGCACATCCAAGATCTTCTCCAAATCCGAATGTGACAAGCAAGAAAGACCAAGGATCAATTCGTTATTCTGAGTTTATGATGAATTGATTGGCATTTGAAGACATTTGGACGTACCTAATTGCTCTTACATCAAGTTTAGTTCGTTTATTTAAGTCTAGTTCATTTTAGTCCATTAAGAATTTTCAATTAAATAGATTCGTTTCATTAAATTCTAAGTTCATGTATCGTAACTCTTGGATTATTTGGCTTAAAGACCAACCAAGTTCACCTAGCTTTATAAATGTAATCCGTATGTAATCTGAAGGGATAACTTATGATGATTTGATTAAGAGTGTGTCTCTTGAGAATTACCTTAGTGTAATTGTGAGTGCATGGATTTGCCTCGTATGTATGGATTTGCATAAGCTGAAGTGTGGACTCCCTTTGAACCTTGCCTTGCATGGATGCGCATAGCTTGTACATGGACTCATACGTGTTTATCCTATTTGCCCTAGCTGGCCGTTTGTTTACAAACACCCTTAGATCACACAACAGAGGTTATTCCTGATCGAAGGTTCTATCCTTTACATTTTTGTATTTCACCTTAGTTCGAACCTTGTTCAATTCCATTCCTTTTGATTCAAACCAAACCCCTAAATCCCCTCTCATTTGGACCAAATATCTTCTTATTAAACCCCAATTTGTGAGATCTTTTGTTTAGTTGCTCAAGTTCTCGTTCAAATCAGTCCACCACCACCACATAAAATCAATCGCTTCCACTGGCCTACATCATGTGGTATCAGAGCTTTTGGTGAGATTAACTTGATTTCTATATCAAGAGGAGAGGGAGAGAGTTTGTATTCATACACCCTTGTGAGTTTGAGTGAGCCAAACACAAAGCTCATCAACAGGATTTCGTGATTATCAATCCGAATCCCTAATTCCTACCAAACTCCACTACAAATCCAAACTGAGACATGATTGTTCCTGATGTAAACCAAAGGTTTTCGAACCTTGAAGACAATTTGAATCCATTCTTGATCATTTGGATAAAGTTACACTTCGATCTAATGTTCGTACAAAACCTGAAGAGAAGATCGACGTGATTTCATGTGCTACGACCAATTCAAGAAGAGGAGCACATGTTGTTCGTGATTCAGGTGTTCAAGGACGTCAAGTTTGTGCCAAAGTCGTTCCTAAAGAAACCCTACATGCTGAAAGACGTACCAAGAAGGAGTTTACACATGTAAGTGCATCTGGTCATGTGGATTTGAAGTATGATCAATTCAGAAGTGAAGATCGTGTGTCCAAGCTTCATGTTGAACGATTCTATGGAGAGATGGACAAAGATTTTCTTATTTGGCTTGATACGGTTGAAGATTATTTCAAGAACAAGAACTGACCGAGGAGCAAAAGATAAGTTTCGTGGCTTACAAGTTTGATGCAAGGACGGCTTCATGGTGGCATAAGGAGAAAGTCATGAGATGTATTCGTGATTGGTTGTCCATGAAAAAGATCTTGAAGAACAAATTTCTTTCTGTGAGATACAAGCAAACCCTAGATGCGGAATTTCTGAATTATGTGCAAGGGGTTAAATCCGTGAAGGAGTATGCCACTGATTTCATTCGTTTGGCATCATGGATTGATGTGGAAGACAAGTCAGATTTTGTGATCTATCATTTTATTGATGGTCTGCAATCTGAAGTGAAGCAACATATGAAGCATGATTCATTTCTATACTTGCATGAAGTTTGTGTTAGGGCACATGAAATTGAAAAGGCATTGCACAAGAAGGATTTCGTGAAGAATTCTGGCCAAGATAAGTTGTTTGATGTTTATCACGATCCAAAGGAGACCAAGAACATGCAAAAACTTATCAAGACAAAGGATAAGATGGCTGTTAAAAAATCTGATCCAAAGCCATGAGTTATCCCTAATATTTCGGAATAGAAAAGGAAAGAGTTTGAATCTGATTCGAATTCTAAACTGAGTTGTTATAGATGCAACCAGATTGATCATATAGCTCGTGATTGTCCAAAGAAAAAGAGCAACCAATTGGCCGAACATAAAGACCAAGGAGAGGCAAGCCAAGATACAATTATTTGTGCACCCATTGAAGACAAATCTGAAGGAGAACAAGAAGATCCGAAAGATTCAGAAGAAGAGAATGATGTGTTGCACAAGGATGTCATCGTTGCTATAGGAAAAGAAGAATTTCGAAGCAACAACCTGAAAGAAACATGCTGCTATGATGAGAGTAAAGATCTTGACATGATCATGGACAAAACCATGCAAGTTATGGATTTGGTAACTTTTCCTAGTTATGCTTGATTTGTTGCTCAAGATCTTGGTTCGTTGCATGAAGAGAAATTAAAGAACCTTCCTGAGCACGTAAAGAAGTTCTTGCAATTGAATTCAGAAGATTCATGGAAAGTCATGCATAAGAAAGCACGATTATTGTTGAAAAACTTTCCAGAGGTTGTTATGAAGATTGATCCATATGGATTACACTCATTGAGAGTTGATTGGAGTGGTTTACAAGAATTGTATTCGGATCACAACATTCTGAGCTCATATATGACAAAGTGCAACCAAACATTCATTTGCATGATATATGGATCAAGTATCTTTGGAAGTTGCCAATTCAGATTGTTTGTAAGAGTGGAACATCTAAGGTTATTGCCGATGTTTCGAGTCCAAGGCAGAATCTTTTGGCTGAATTTCGTGGAATTGTCCCGGCCTTTGATTGTTTAAAGAAGATGCATGAAATTGTTGAAGTTTATAGTGACTTGAGGACATTGAGCAATTCTGGACCGACCATGAACAAGTTCTATTTGCATGATGAGCTAAATCTGAAGGGTGTTCAACTTTGCAATCTGAAGAACATGCTTGCCAAAGCACGTGTCCTTATGTTGAGCTCCAAATACCTATTTTGCTAGTCGGGAAGAAATCAAACATCCCCAACCTATTCGAACACTTCCATGGAAATCCAAGTGATGTTCCTGACAAGCTGTACGCATGTTACTCAAGGAAGCTCGGGACGAGCTTATTTTTCCAAGAAGAGGAGGATGATGTAGGCATATCCAAGATCTTCTCCAAATCCGAATGTGACAAGCAAGAAAGACCAAGGATCAATTCGTTATTCTAAGTTTATGACGAATTGATTAGCATTTGAAGACATTTAGACATACCTAATTGCACTTTGCCATCTTACATCAAGTTTAGTTTGTTTATTTAAGTCTAGTTCATTTTAGTCCATTAAGAATTTTCAATTAAATAGATTCGTTTCATTAAATTCTAAGTTCATGTATCGTGACTCTTGGATTATTTGGCTTAAAGACCAACCAAGTTCACCTAGCTTTATAAATGTAATCCGTATGTTATCTGGAGGGATAACTTATTATGATTTGATTAAGAGTGTGTCTCTTGAGAATTACTGATGTGATCTCGGCAGGAGAAACACAATTTGCACGGATCTATTGTTGTCTAGAATGGATGAGACTTCGAACCCATAAAGTAAACCAGCAAGAACCTCGGCAAAAGAGCCTCAACCCAAGCTATGAACAATCTGAGAACTCCAAGCCACGTCGAATCACGCCACAAACGAGGATGGCAACTCGCTTGATAAGTGAAAGAACGTTAAAGCCAAGCACACCAGCTCAAAGCAAGAACAAAGAGTTACCAAACTCACTCGTCTAAAAGACTCAATTGTATTCAGAATGTTGTTCTCTTATTTAATTCGTGGCCCCCTTTATATAGAGGTTAAAACTGACTTGGACAGACCCCAAAGTCAACAAGATAAGTCCTAAAGAGTTATAAACTTATCAAACTACCTAAATAAGTCATAAAACAAATGTTTATCCTAATCCATAACTTTCATGTCTAAAAAATAGCAAACAGAATAATTATCCACTGTTGGATAACTCTCGTTCCTAAAAAATAGCAAAACTCCTAAAAAGTAGCTAAATCACTCCTAAATTGTCTCTAGGAGATTTATGGGCTTTAGACTTGTAGAATATCCTCTATTGGACTTACAGAATGTGCCTTGGGCCCAAACCTCCTTGAACAGCCCATTAAATCAGATTGAAACTTCTTGGCCCTTGCTCTTGTGACCGGTCCAATTGGAGCTCAAACCAGACTTGAATCCTCCTTTTGATCTTGTAGCATAATGGCCCATCAGATTCATATTA
>SOPF01002981.1:0-11231 GCA_012979155.1 Hypericum perforatum | reverse complement strand
ATAATTGGCCATTAATTTATTTTGGGCCAATCATAAATTGCCAACACATACAAAAGATTTGACATCAGAGAACTACCAAGTGAATTAAGGTCATTAAGAACTGTTCGACATGAGAGGATTAGAAAGAATTTGTAACTATTCACGCTCCTTAATAGTAAAATTATTAAGGACATAGTTCTTCACAGAAAAAAGAGCCACGAATCATCCAAAAAAATCAGCAATTGGTTCCCCACATTTTGGCAAAGACCATGGACAAAGATCACACCAATTTTTAAAATGGCCTACTACGTGAAGAAAATAGTTGATTCAATGAGTGGGAAATGATGGATTCTAAACATCATGAACACGTAAGTGAAAGAAGTTACGAGATCAAATTATCTCCAGCCATTGTTATAGTTTTTGTCAATTTTCAATTTTAATTCCGACGAGTTTTCATAACTTTTCTAAACTCTTGCTCTCACCCCTTAATGGTGTAGGTATACTGAATATGTGAGTGAACTTAGGAAACCATGAAATTATTGTATTAATAGGCTCTCCATTATTATCATTAGAAAATATTGTGATCTCATGATATAATTAAAATTTCACCTGTAAAAAAAAATAATTCCATTTAGACTAAATAAATTGTTAAAACTTCTGTATGAAATTGTTTGTTAAAAGGACCAAATTATTCGGACAGAGTGCACAAAATAAATTGAACCAAAAAGGTTTGTGACATATCAATTTCCAAAATCTTTAATTAAGTTGCTATATACCTTATGCGCATAATATGATCACTTAAACTTCCAATTCTGGTAAGCTTCATGGATGAGAACAGCATGATAATGGTACTTGTCAAAGTTTTATATGAAGTGAAAAATTGATCACCTATTCCTTTAATAAAAAGACAAATATTGTCATATTGCTCTATAGAGCCCCTAATCTCAGCAGATATTTAGGTCTTTATTAACATATAGTAGAGGTAATTAGATCACTCCTACTTCTCATGAAGATTAACCTGATTTGGAGTACTTTTTAATGATTATAGGTGGCTCTCTCTTTCTTATGGAATAATTAATACCCTTGCATTCCAAATCAGGTAGATTTTTTTTCTAGACCTTAAAATTGTCACCTTTGAGTTCTGAAACATCACACTTGGCATCAGAGAAACTAAGTTGACTAACTGTAATTTATAAGATAAACATGCTTATTAAACAAAAACAATAACATATCAACAAAAAATAAATTCTTATTGGGAAAATAATAAGGCCACATTAAAAAAAATAAAGGTCACATCACATAAATATGTTGCATTATTTCACTATCTGAAAAATGTTAGACTTTTATTATATACTTAGACCATCCACACGGAGAGTCCTCCCACGTAATGCATCAGGCTCTCAATGATAGAAAACCTAAGCATTCTGTGACATGATCAGAGAGTTGCATGTCAACGACTCTTCTAGCGAATTTGCGCTATGTTGGCAAGTCTACTGTGTGGCGTGATTGACTAGCCAGTGTGACTTGTTGGCTCGTAGGACTTTTTTCTATCATGCTGGTTTTATTAGATTTTTTTAAAAATCTTTATACTATTTTGAACCATTTTGTTCGGACAAAATTTTTTTCTTACAATTTTATAAAATTATTTGTATATAATTATTTAACTTATGTGGTTTAGATTGAGTCCAAAAATTTAAGTCCATCTGATGTAGAGCTATTGTCGCTGCTATGAGGAAAAATTGAGACTGAGACTCTTGAGCTAACGTAGCCAAGAGAAAAAAGTTGGAAAGTCGTTGATTTTAACTCGCTGCTAAGGATGGTCTTAGATTCCATGAACTAGAGTAAAAATAATACCAAATAAAAATATTTAGGATAAATTACATTTGGCCCCCTCGGGTTTGGTGTATTTAACGCTGGCACCACAGTTATTTGCAAATAGATTAAAAAACTCTCTAAGTTTGGCAAAATTATATGATTCAGCCCCTCATGTCGAAACCGACATACTTCTCTGGCGAGAAGGCACAAAAAATTATTATTATACCCTTCTATTAAAAAACAAAAAAAAACACTCTCCTTCTTCCTCCCTCCTCCTCCCCTCATTCTCCTCCCTTCCTCCTCCTTCTCTTCCTCCCTCTTCCTCCTACTCCTCCTCTTTCTCTCCCCCTTCCCCAATGGATCACAGCCATAACTAAAAGTGGAAATCCGCATCAGTTACACCCATAACCAAGTCCCAGAAGTTGGAATTTTGCTTCCAAAACAAAATTCTCACACCAAGAGATTGCACTCAAAGTTTCCAAGGAAAGTAATTGGAACCGACAACAACGAGGAAGAGGGAGATGGAAATCCCATCTTTGACATGGTAACTCTAAATCCTCATGCCTACGAAAATGGGATAAATCAATCTAGCTCGCAAACTTTCGTAGCAAGTCTAAAGGGTTTTCTTAAGAGTAAGCTGCCAGCTAGGGCGTGATTCAAACAAGGACACTCAGAAATCATAGTCTGTGATTCAAGCTCTCTAAGAGTTTCTGGATTCAAATTCAGCTATTTCTTTATTCATTCAATTCGGGCTTATAAGGAGGCGAGTTTCCAGCTTACAATAATGCAGAAATAAAACTGAGTTCCCTCCACTTCCTTCTAGCTGTTCACCTCTTTAACCTCCCTATTCTTAATGACAATAATTGCCTTATTACAAGTTTAAACAATGGTCCAATTAGCTGGCTTATAATTAAATGAACAATAAAACAACATCATGCACTCCATGCACACGTCAAGCTCGCCATGCACTCGCCAACTTGATCAGGCCATGCACACATCAAGTGTACTCTTTATTCTGCTTCCTACGCCATCCTCCCCTTCTTGAGAAAGATGATGGTCCCGCACAAGCAACCTACTCAGTGTAGGTAGTGGATCAAATTAAGGAGTCAAGTCTATGATGTTGAAAGTCTTGGATACCCCAAAGTCTTTTAGAAGGTCTATCACATAAGCATTATCATTTACATGCCTCAAGACCTTATATGGACCAAATTGTTTTGCCTAAAGCTTGCCTCCAATGTTGGAGGGCATGCACTCCTTGAAAAGTGCACCATTACTTGCTCTCTGGGCAAGAATAATTGCTCTTTTCTTCTTGCATACACTCTTTCCTCCTCCTTAGCATAAGTGCTTCCAATCTTTTCTTTACAGCTTCTAAGATTGATTACATGTGCTCCACATAAGAGATGGCAGCAGGATTAGCTCGCATTGGCCTCAGCATAGTTGACACATCTTCAAGGTGATTTGGAACCTTGGAGTAGACTAAGGAAAAAGGAGATTTGCTTGTTGATTGATGGACCGTACCATTGTAAGCAAATTCCGTGATTAGTAGAGCTAGATCCCATTACCTCTACCTCTCATGACATAAACTACACAAGAGATTGCCAAGGTGCGGTTAGTTGCCTTTGTCTGGCTATCCATCTACGGGTGTGTTGTGGTGCTAAACTAAAGAGTTGCTTCGAACATCCTCCAAAGTGTCTTCCAAAAGCTGGCAAGAAACTTTGTATCATGATCTGAGGTGATTGACTTTAGCACTCCATGCAAACAAACCACTCTTTGAAGAAATGCTTGGCAAAAGCCTGTGCATCATTGGTCTTCTTGCAAGCAATGAAGTGCATCATCTTGGATAACCTGTTAACCACAACAAAAATTGAGTTTGTTCCACATAGTTTACATAGTAAACCAAGTACGAAGTCCATGTTCAAGTCCTCCCAAATTGCTTCAGGAATTGGTGGTGGTGTGTACAAGCTAGTGTTGTGCATAGTTCCTTTTGTTTCTTGGCAAACACGGCATCGCTTCATAAAATTAGCAACTCCCTTTGACATCTTTGGCCAATAAAACCACTTTTGCAAGATGCAAGAGTTATGTCACGACCAAGGTGTGCTAAAAGAGCTCCTTGATGCATCTCCCACATCCATTAGTTTTGTAAAGAAGTGCGAGGGATGCACAATTAATTTCCCTTCATCAAATAGCCATCCTGCAAGAAAAAATCATTGAACCCTTTGCCATTTATAAACTTCATCCATATCTCACCAAATTCCTCATCCTCCTCATACTAATCACGTAAGTGCTCAAAAGTAATGATGGTACCTAGTGTGTGTCCAACTAGGATCAATTATACATGCAAGAATCACACGATCGCACAAGTAATATCGTGATAAGTAGGATCGTCTCCACAGGGAATAGCAGATGAAAGTTGTTTCTCAAGTACCAGTTTATGCGTTCCTAGATCTTAAGCTAAGCGAACGGATCGTTGAGTTGATGATCTAACACTATTATTACCAATGATGTCACAAAATCTCAAGGTTGTCAATCTCAATCTTTTAACGATACTTCTAAACTACAAACTCGATATCACCACGAACCTAAGTTTGTCAGGCCTAGATTCATTAACAATATCAAGTTGAGATAAGCATATGAAAACTATGATCTAAACCAAGTTGTCATCCTTGATCATCAAAAAAGCATTCATTGAATTGGGAATAAATAAGAACTTCAACAAAAGAAATAATTGTAAGAACCAAGCAAAGGAAAGTACCTTGATGAAACCAAATCCAAAGTTGTTATGGAACTCTTAAGAACAACACAAGAACATGAAATGAAATCTAAAAAAAATCAAGTTCTAGCTTGGAGGTTTCTATTCTAAGCTCTTGATGATCTTCTTCTCCTCCTCCAAGTTGTGTTACATTGGCAGCCTACTCCCCCTCTTATCCTCTCCCGTGAGTGCTTGCCACCCAAGCAATAGACCAAGTCAAGTGGGAAGTTTGGTGAGATATTTCTTTAAGTTCTCTGTCAGGGGCCAGCGCACGCTGGGATTGCATTCTGCCCCTTCTTGCCTCTTTCTTACTTCTGGCTCGGATGAGGCCAGCGTACGCTGGGAAGCCAGAGTACACTGGGTTAGCTACTGCCCCTTTCTTCTCTTTCTCGCCTCTCCTCCTCAAGCCAGCCCCGCGAACGCTGGGTGGCCAGCATTCGCTGCCTAGTATTCTGCCCCCCATCATTCTCTTGCCTTCAAGCATCTACTCGTCGCCCAACTCATTGCACAAGTCCACCGATCTTTGCTCCAAGTCCTCGAATGCTCCGAAACACCTACAAAACACACAAAAGCAACATACAATCTTCTCCTTGACAAAACAAACCAAATTAAATAAAATGTAAACGAGACTCAACTAAACATTTCCTAAAACATGACGAAAACTTAACAAACTAGGACCAAATGAATACATTCTATCACATGCATCACACCCACACACTTACTTCTTTGCTTGTCCTCAAGCAAAGTGCATCAGAAAACCAAACTCTCAGAATTCGAACATCCATCACAAGATCATCCCCACAATCACACACATCATACCCTTGAGCAATATGAATGCAAAATCCATAGGCAATTATACCCTTAATCATTTAACTAAGTTTTCACACCTAGTGTTCCGGACTAGAGAGCTAACCACTCGTAGAATAGGATTAATTTAATCTCACAAGTGTATGGTAGTCAACTATCCTACTCTCGTGTGCACATTCAAGGTCTAAAAGTATTAAAGATCATACCAAAGCACACTCAAAACAAAATAGATTATGCCATAGGAGGGGTTTTTATTGGGTTATACTGAAGCTAAAGGTAAAGGTGGGAAGATACAAGTATAATGGTGATGTCAAAACCACTAAATCCGAGGGTTACATAGAAAGCTAACTCTCGACTATACTATACACCTCACCTTATTATGCATATACACTCAACCTCATTTACCCACATTCTAAAGAAGCAGAAGTACAAGATAAGTTGCTCACATTTACTTGTGCCTTTTTTTCTTTCCTACTTTCCACTTTTCCTTTGATTTCTTCTTTTCACTTTTTTCACTTTCCTCAAGAGAATTTCTTTTCATTTTTTTTTCTTTCTCTTCTTTCTCTTGTTTTTCTTTCCTAATTTTTGCACAGTTTCTTAGCAACTTATCCCTACTTTTGGTCATTGGCTTCAATTTTACCCGTTTTCATCCCAAAGTATGTACAAGAAATCCCCCCAAGCTATACTACTAGATGAACCCTTACAAAACATCCCCAAAAATATCCTAATCCTTCGGATTAAGCAGTTAAAGGTAGGTGGGGTGATGAGAATTGGCTTACAGGTTTCAACTAATAATTCGATAACTAAGCTCAGGCTCGATGGGGGTTATACACTGGATAATATCGGGATTTTGGCGCTTATGATGAAATGACCATCGACACTCTCTACCTCATTGAGTTATGCTAGGTAATCCTTCTAACACTCCCATTGCTCAAACTATGCACACACCTCATGAATAAAATGAGAACTGGTTGTCCTCGCCATCGGCTCAAAAATCTCACTAGGTCATTCGTTAATTCACTAGTCTAGTCTACCGGGTGTAACGTCTAGTCTAAATGATCGAGGATATAATTGCTTATGTCTTAAAATTCATATTACTCAAGAGTGTTGAATGCATGATGTGGAGTTTTTCCTATGTCAGAAAGTTCAAAATTTCTGAGAATTTTTCATCATATGCAACAGACTCTAACACACTTCAATCAAAAACACAAAACACACTCAAACAGACTCGATCACATGCAAAATAGCAAACAAAGTAAAAAGAGAGACAGGCACAGCAAGATCAACACAAATAACGCAACATAAGCACACACACAAAATACCTCCACACTTAGAAGATACATTGTCCTCAATGTGTGAAGAAAAACATTCATATCAAAAGATAAAAACAAACATAACATGACAAGTAGAACAAAAACGAAACAAGAATAAAGAGAAGAAGAAGCCTGTGATCATTGTTCCGGAGGTGGTTGGAGGTTGTTCCGGAGCCATTCCCAGTTAGTTGCATCTTTTGCGTTGCGAGCTGTAAGTTGGTCGCGAAGATCTTCTTGGTCTGCATGGTACTGCTCCTAGTGCTCTGACTGTTCATATGCCAAGGTCTCCACCTGGTACTTCAATTCATCTATGTGCTCCATCAACGTCTCTACTTTGCTTTCCAAGTAATCAATATGCTCGGAAAGGTCGTTGATGTCTTCTTGGTATTCTGGTCTTGATGCCTCATCCCCAACACAAATTTGGTCTTGAACTTTCTTGCGGTCCTCCTATTTGATGAATTCATAGGATGTGACACCATCCTTATCGACCTTCGAAATGAGATGCCAATCTACCAGTTTGTCGAGAGAGATCTTACCACATAGGACCTTTTTCCCCGGAGCATTATATCCTGGAATACATTTGAGCACCAAAACATGCACAAGACTACCAAGACTAAGGTTCCTGGGTTTCTGTAATTGGAGCGTACGAGTGATTACATCACAAATCAATGCAAATATACTAAACGGCTTTCTCTTCTTAATGCAATGCAATTGGTATAATTGGCTCCTTGTGACCCGACTAGCTTGATGTTGACCACTAAAGCTATAACTCATAAAGCAATGCAAAACACTATAGGTCAGATCCTTGATAAAGATGGATGGGGCTTGTGCCGTAAATCGAGGAAAGCTAGTCAGATTTTGCCACGTACTATGGACAGTTACAGTATCCTCAAAATTAAAGTCCACTTTCTTGTCCCCATCCTTAAGTTCTAGTACTTCCGTGAGTAGGTCACTAACTATGGTGTTAGGTTTACCATAAAGACGCGCGGTAAATTGGGATGAATCACTCTCGACAATGACTGTATAGAAAAATTCTAACACAACTTGAGGGTCAATGTCAAAAGATAATCCCAAAATTCTTGTCCAACCTACGCAATCTAATGCTTCACGCACTTCATGTTCAATTCCAAACATTTGCATGCATTCCCAATCAATTACCCAATGACCAAAAACAGAGCAATTCTTAAACTTAGTATACCTGACACCCTCCCAATTGTTCAAGATTGGAAAAGGTGCACCATACCTTTCCGCCATGTCACCAGGTTGATGGGATTGAGAGGAGGAACCTGCTACAGTGGTTGTTGTATGTTGTCGCTTGGATGCACGAGCGGATGAGGCCTTGGGTGCCATAGGAAATTTGATACTTCACGGTTGTGAATATTGGATCGATTTGAAAGCCTCTGTGAGAAGATCAAAGCCCAATAGTTGATTCATAAATCGGTTGACAAACGAACTCAAATCCTGCAAAACAAAATCAGATTAGGGTAAAATATTTTCTTTGGAGGGAGTTGGAGGGATTTTAATAAGTTTGAATGAGGGGAAAGTGAGGAGGAAGAGGGGAGAAAAGTCGGGGTTTTAGGTCTATTTTCCCGAAGGCCAGCGTACGCTGGTAAGCTAGCGTACGCTGGGTTCAGCTTCTGCCTATTCATGTTTTTACTCCCACACAAACTCTTGATCTACATAATTAACACACATTACTTATTTTTCGAGGGTAACCATATATACATTTCCCTAGAAACCCACAAACTCAGGGAAACTCAGACAAGTGACTCAAAAAATTCAAAAGAGAATTGAAAGAAGAAAATAGTTCTAAGTTAACGTCGTTAGCTTGACGGTCAGGACCAATTACTAAGGATCTGGGTCTTTGAGTTCCACCTGTGATTTATGTAAATCAATATGATAGGTCAGGTTTTCCTCCAAGTGTTCTTTGTTCACTTCAGGGACCAATTTAGTGTCACCATTTCGCATTCGAACTCTTGGTAGTTGTTCCACCTGCTTGGTAGTAGGATATGTAGATATAATATTAGACAATTTAATATCACTACTCAAATAAGTGTACCTCAAGTGTCCTAGTGTGGTTCACACTCTATTTTTGGTGACAACCTGAGCCATGTTATATTGCTTGCATCAGATGACACTTGTTCTTCAATATCGGGGCCTTCCACCTCCTTTTCAATTTCTTGCATTAGTGTTGGTTGACTTGTGTCATGCTCTTCTTCATTATGCTGAATTGCTTGTTCATCAATAACATTGATTTTATGGCAATCATCTTTTATGGCAAGGTGCTTAGCTGCTTCGAACACATTGAGAATGACCTCATCATCACGATTCTTGAACTGCAATTCTCCCTTTTCTACATCAATGATTGTCTTCCTAGTGGCCAGGAATGGACGACCAAGGAGGAGTGGCATATCATGATCTTCTTCCATTTCCATGACAATGAAGTCGACTGGAAAGATTAAGGTGTCCACCTTGACTAGCACATTCTCCACAATCCCCATTAGCATAACCATTGATCTATCTGCAAGCTGAAGGACTATTGATGTTGGTTGAATGCCTTCCAATCCGAGCTTTTGAAATACTGAAAATGGCATGAGGTTGATGCTGGAGCCAAGATCAATCAATGTCTTCTTGAATATTTGTCCTCCAATAGTGCACGGAATGGTGAAGCTATCGGGATCCTTCATTTTCTGAGGAAGATCGTGATTCAACACCTCACTACATTCTCTAGTTAATGGGATAATCTTCAAATCATCAATATTCTTCTTCTTTGAAATGAATTCCTTGATCCACTTCCGATATGTTGGTATTTGCTATAATGCATCAAAGAATAGTATGTTGATATGGAGTTTTTTGAAAAACTATAAGAACGTCTTATAACTCGTGTGTGAAACTTGCTTGATCAATTTTTGAGGAAATGGTGGTGGAGGGTACTTTCTTTCTTCTTTCTTCTCGGACAGCCTTTTTTCTTCTTTTCCTTCAGATTGCACCCCAGTGGGCGCTGGGTTGCCAGTATACACTGCCCTTGGCTACTGCCCGAATGGTCTTCTTTCTTGGATAAGCCCAGCGAACACTGGTTGTCCAGTGTACACTGGGGTTCACTTATGTACCCTTCTTTTTCAGGTGTTGGCTTGAGCTTGACTGCTTTGTTCGATGTCTTGTCTTCTTCTCTAGTGTTAAGGGTAACTTGAAGCTCTTCTTCTTCTTCTATAACTGTCTTCCTTGGTGGAGGGTTTACTTGAGTCTTCACCACATTCTTTCCCAAGTCCATACCACTTCTAGTTGTTATTGCCTTATAATGCTCTTTTTGGTGGGAGGAGCTTTGGTGTTGCTCGGAAGAGTTCTAGGTGGTCTTGTGTTGAGTTGTGATGCCAGTTGGCTGATCTATATTTCAAGATTGCAAATTATCGCTTCATGGCTCAACACTTGCTTGCGCAACTCATCCTCTCCTCGTCGATCTTGCAGCGGTAGTCCTTGTTGCTGCCACCTTTGTTGATATGGTTGAAATTGCTGAGGTGGAGGACCTTGTACTTTCCTACCTCCGTAAGACGGTCTCGGATTTTAAGGTACCTGCTAGCCTACATTGTTCTTCCATGAAAAATTTGGGTGGTTTCTCCAACCTGGGTTATACGTACTAGAATATGGATCATTATTCCTATTAGTATACCCACAAAATTGACAGGCTCAGCAATAAATGAACAACTATCTATGCTATGCAATCCAGTACAAATTTCGCAAACCTGAGAAGATGAAGTTGCTTGCAATGACATTGATCCTTGCACTAGTTGTGTAAGTGTTGCAACTTGTGCTTTCAAAGCATTTACCTCATCATTGTCTTGTACACTAGCAACTCTTCTTCTCTCGGTTCGATCTCCCCAATCGTGGTTATTAGTTGCCATGGCTTCAATGATTTGGAAACCATCAGCTTCCGACTTGTTTGTTAGATCTCCTCCAGTTACTGCATCGAGGTTGACTCGAATTTGTGGCTCACATCCATTGTAAAACGTTTGGATAAGCAACATTCAGGTATCTGATGATGTGGGCATTCACAAAGTAGTCTCTTGAAGCGATGCCAAGCCTCGTGCAATAATTCACCACCTAGCTATTTAAATTGAGAAATCTTATTACGCAGTTGAGTGGTTTTACCTAGAGGATAATGCTTTTCCAAGAACTTGTCGGCAAGCTCGTCCCATGTTGTGAAGGTGCTGGCTGAAAATGAATCTACCCACTCCCTAGCATCATCTTTCAAACTATACTTAAACAGTCAAAGCTTGATGTCATCTGGTGTGACACCATTGTACTTCACTGTCGAACAATGATCCTCGAAATTTTGGATGTGCTTTGCTGGATTTTCTGAGGGATAACCTCCAAATTGGTCTTTTTCAACCATTGAAAGGAGGTTGCTCCTGATCTCGAAATTGTTCACCTCCACGGTTGGATACTCAATGCTTGATCGAAGGTCAACAAGCCTTGGGTGTGACTTATGTCTCATGGTGGCAAGAACTACTTGTCGATCACCCATCTCTTCTCTATGTAAGTTTCTTCTCCTGATTCGTCGAATGGTTCGT
>SOPF01000055.1:0-16061 GCA_012979155.1 Hypericum perforatum | reverse complement strand
CCATATCACATACACTAAAAAAACCCATGATTCTATTGGTTATGTTGCTGGTTTAGGTACTTTACTCTTTTTATCCTAAGTTGTTATTTGCAGTTAGTTAGTTAGTTAGTAAACTAGCAAACCTTTAGCTTTGGTAAAGTTTGTGACCTTTAGGTTTGTTATTTAGACTTTAGATCACGTGTGTAATCAACCAAACTTCATAATCTGATCCTAGACTAGTAAGTGAACCATAGAGTGGCCTTAAAACCTCAATCCCTGTGGTACGACAACCCTTACTTACTCTTATTGCAATTTGCTACAATTGAGCTAATAAATTGGCACACGTTTAAGAAGCAAATAGTCCAGTGTTAAGTAGAATTAAGGTAGAACATTTAAGAAGCAAATCGTCACAACTCTAGCAACTTCTTTAGTCAAGTCTTCGAACACCACCTCAGGGAACTCTTGCAATAATTCACGCATGGGTTCAGGAACTCCATCCTCTTTTCCTAGCATGTCTTGATCACTTTGAGCTATCACCAAAAGGTGATGCCACCCTAGCTTGTTGATTGACTCTCACAACTCCTTCGTAGAGGTGATCATCGAAACAAGATACATGCCACTATTGTTTTGGGATTTTACATGCTTTAGCTTGCTTGGCAACAAAGTAAATCTTTCACCTCTTTTCTTTAGCTTGTAGGTGTTCTCCTTACCTTTGTGAATCACCTTGTTATCATACTCCCAAGGCCTACCTTATAAAATGTTGCACGTGCCCATCTCCAACGCATGACACTCAATTTTGTTTGAATACCTCTTGATATGGATGGGTATTGTGCACCTTTCATTTACCATGATACCTCCTCCAACACGAACCCAACCAATGGAATAGGGAGATAGGTGCAGAGTTGTCTTGAGGCCCAACTTCTCAACCATAGCACGGCTAACAACATTTTCTTGACTTCCCCTATCTATTATCACCTCACAAACGTCCTTTCCAACATGACACTTTGTACGAAACAGTTATTGCATTGGAATCAACCTTCTTTGTAGTGGTCAAAAGGTAAACTTTCTCATGACCCCACAATATTCCTCCTCCTCCTCAGAGGTTTCTTTCTCTTCATCCCCACTCTTTTCAATTGGAGCACAAAGATAAGCTCCAGAGGGTTCATCATCCTCATCTTCTTTCTTACAAAGCTGAGTATACTTACATTTAGGGCAATCACTAGATTGGTGTCGAAAGGCATTACATTTGAAGCATCGGATTCTTGAGGTTGTCTTTGCCTCTTTTCCTTTGCATTTAGTCACCTCAGGTGCTGCTTCTTTAGAAGGGCTCTTGCATCAGTTGCTTGTGCAACACTTATCTAATTTCCTCTTCTTGTTGATGAGCTACCGAGGCCTATAAATGCATTAGGGACATTTTCTTCCTCTTCAAGGCAGCTTCGATCTTCCTTGCCTTCGCACAAGCATCATTGAAATACAAAAATGTATCAAACTCCATTTTCCTCTAATCTTCATTTTCCTCTAAGACCTTCTATGTAATGCGCAATCATCTAATCTTCATTTTCCTCTACATCGTTACATGAAGCAAGCTTGATGAATTTAGATGCGTACTCCTCTATAGTTCCATTACCTTGAGTGCAAGAAAGAAATTGTGTGTATAGGGTTTGGTGATAGTCGACTGGTAGGAACCTCTCACAAAGAGCTTGTTCCATAGTTGGCCAATCTCTAATAGGACAATCCCTTCTCCTCCTTCGGAACTTCTGTTCTTTTCTCCACCAAATTGATGCTCATGATTCGAGCTTAAAGGCCATGTAATTGACCTTTGCTCCTCTGTAAGATCCATACAGTCGCAGTATTTTTCAACTGAGTCCAGCCAATTCAAGAAGCATTCGACATCAACATCGCCAAAGAACTTCTCCACATTCATCTTGAAAGGGAGATCCACCCTTCTCACATACTCCTCTTCTCAATCTTCCTTTCTATACACTTCTTTTCGTGCAGCGCAGCCTCTATCACCACATCCTCCATCTCCATGTCCTCTACCTCTCAATGATCGCCCTCCTCCTTGCACCTCGGCTCATCATCCAGCTCGTCATCTTCCACTCCAAGCGAATTGTTACGCATATTGACTTGAGATTGTTACACTGTAAGATTCATGAGTTGTGTTAGGATGTTCTGAAGTGTGGCTTCCACATCCGTCATCCTCTGGTTCATGTCTCATTCAGCTATAGAGCACACATTCTTAGTAGAGCTAGATGGTTAGACGGGACATGGATCAGAGGATCACAATATCTTGTGGAACGACTCGTAGATGGGCTAAAGGTTGATGGTTTAGGGTGAGGGAAAATTTATAACAAGAGGGAACTCACTCTGATACCACTTAACATACCATATGATCAAATTTGGATGAGTGAGTTGGTTACGACTAAGACTGAATTGAGTTCTATTGCTAGAATGGCCAGCTTAGGGCAAGACAAACTCAAACAACAGGGACGCACCTCACAGAAATTCTCTCTGTTTGATAAAGCACATAACTTATGTTGGAATATTCTCTTGATGATTCTTATTCAAATCGAATTACAACTTAAATAGGAAGAAAGGTTTCCAGGCAAAGAAAGGGCACACATTTGAGCTCCTTCCTAAACCGTTTCATCCACTTGAACCCTCCCAATATTGGCATTCATTGCTTCCTTAATCAACTTCCAAAATTAAACAAGTTTGAATCATCAATTACAAGTAATAAAAGAACACATAATTAACAAGCTGGTCCGAATAATTCCATGCACTCAACATTGGACAGTCCTACGTCATAAAGACTTGATCTAGACTTATGAGAGTTCTTACAAACTTTAATTCACAAAGAAATCTTTCTTGACTCCAAATTTCACATAAAAATTATGGACCAAATAAAAGACAATTTATAACCATATGTCATAATAAACTTAGTCATAGGAAAAGTCATTTACTAACTTTATCCTTGTAACTTATAACCAATCTCTTGATAGACTTCTTATCCATTTTTAATTAAATTTTGATATACACTTAATCAAAATAATTAAGACATATTTATTAGGATAATTGTTACTTTAATTGTAAAATGGCATCAAAAGAAATGATAAACTAGTATCACCTGTTATGATAAATTGACATGTAATATTAAGTCAAAATGACATATCAAGAATTACCATCCATTAAAAGTGTAAACAAGGTCAGAAGAGAGAGAGGAAGAGCAACATACATAAAAATTCAAAATAATTTGACTATAGACTTAAACGATGTACAGTATTATACAACAAGTCTAACCGAAACATAGGCTAGGATCTAGCATCTAAAATCCATTAAAAAGCATTTATTTAGGAGTAAGATGGATAACATAATCTAGAGACCTCAAAAGAGTAGTCTTATAATGAAAGAAATGACATGCACCACAGACTCTGGAATCCATGGCAAACTAAGATAGTTGTGAACCTGAGATAAATTAGTAAAGGATATATGTTTAAAAATAATTAAGAAGAAGATAGAATATACCATATTAGTTATTTCTCATATGTGAGAGACAAAACTTAACTTGTTCAACACATTATTTAAGACCACAAAATGCATGATAATCATATGATCTTTGTCACACACACAATCAATAAATAATAAGCTATATATAGATTTAGACGGTCTACTTTTTCTTCAGCACTTGGATATCAATGTGGCCATCAAATCTTCTTACCCTAATCATATATTAAATATACAGTTGGAAACTAGGAAACTTAGACTATGAGCTTATAATTAATATCTTCGGTTAGCACAAAAGAAAATGTCCATTTCTCACCTAAAATAACATAATCAAGTGTCCAATATTATGTCCAAAGTAATTGGATATGTCTACATTCAGTTGCAAGTTATGAATCTATCTAGCTATTCATAAGCTAGAAAATAATCCAAACATGATCAATTATGTCACAATGCACATGACCACATCTTATCCAATATCCATATAGCTAAGACGCACATATTTAAGGATTAAAATAAGTACATGTACTAAATACAACCAAATTTGTCATAATCTATTTTCTTACTCAAACAAATATTGTTCAAATATACTAATTTTCTTAGTGTTATCCTTCCTTCACTTTTTACCATCAACCAATCTTCCAATATAGTTTTCTTCACCAAAATCAGAATTCTTATATAATTTGTACAACAATTTTCAATTGTTAAATGAGGCCAATTCTTCACTTTTTCAACCAAGTTACTTCCGACACTTCTAATAATCAACATAAGCACAATCACAAACCATCATTTAAAATTACTCAAAAATATCAAAGTACTTCAATTCCTTTTAATTCTGGGTTCATAATAATTAGCCCATGTATACACAATTTGTACACAAAACACTCTTGATTATAAGTATACACATGAATCATTTTTGCCAACTAAATACCAATAGAACACATGATAAGATCGGTTGCTCTAACTTTCGTAAACACCAAAAATAACTCACTACCATATAAAATCTAATTTAGCTATCACTTTAATCTCTATTATATGTTGATAACTCAAAGTCCCACATTCAACTTAGAATTTCAAAGAATAAACTTAGCAAAGCTTTAATCTTAATCTTCTTTAATTCTAAAACAGCAACAAGTCTGACTGTTAACTAAATATGAGAATATTTTCTTGAATCAAAGAAGGAATATGGTATAGTTTTGGAGAGGTAATTAAGTCGCATAACTTATAATAAGATATCATAATCTAATTTAAAATTTAGGTCAACTACTAAGCAATTCTTCTTTAACTATCACAATTGAATACCTCAGCCATTAGTCTATAGTTCAAAACTGATTTCACACTAATTTTATGACCAAAACTTGACATATAATGAACTATTAGAAAGATCTTTAAGCCATTGACAACTCCCTTGATAATGTAAAAGTCCAAATTAAAGCACAAGATAACTTACCAAATCATCTCTTTTTTCTTAGATCTCTCTCTTCTTCTTTCTTATTTTTGATTTTTCACTTATCTTTAAGGCTTTTTGCCTTTTCCTTTACTTTCTTAAGTCTCATAAGGGTTTTGGTGAGTTATTATCCAACACGAGTCACCTACTTAAGTAATTCTAATAAGTACACAGTTGGTGAAATATGATTAGCTCCTTGTGAATTGAGGTCCAATCTAAAATATCTATAACGATGAGGAGACTTAATGCTTTGAGTTATGTGACCACCTTTTGAACCTAGTGGCTAGTAGCACTAGAAAAAACCTTTAGTACATGTCAATAAAATCTAGCACAACCCAAAAAAGTTACTGTGAAGAGAAGTGCAAAAAACCCGAGTTGTTAAACTAACTATTACTGAAGAACTTAGCCACAAAAAAAGTTTGTTTGTTGGACCTAGAGTTGAGCGTTACAGAGTTAGGTCCAGAAGTGTTAAGTTGTGGTATTCAAAACATTTAGGTAAGACTGACTTGTCTTGAACACATGTTTGTGATGTTTTTGCTGAAAACCCTAGATCTAGCATTGTTACATGATAGATATAATTGTGAAAATGGACTTTGTCGTAAATTGTCATGCTAAATTTCACCTAGACTCACCACGTACTAAAAGTTCATTAGAGACCAAGTCACAAAAGTGGCACAAGTGGTTGCTTTGTCCCCTTCTTCTATTTTTTGCTACCTAAGTTTGTCTTTGTTCTATTATATTGGATTTCGTTCATCACTAACTAATTAGTCAAATAGTTTACTATAATCCCACCTATCGTTATTCGACACTTTCCCATACTCTTTTGGAATGGATGTCGAAAAATGCTCTCGCCACCTCGCTTTGCCTATTGCATGGAGGGAGCCATAACCATTACTGCTGAGTTTTTCCTGAGTAACAACCGAAGGATATTTGCACTTGGATGGGCTAGGAAGATTATGTTGCTCTTGCACCGAATGTGTTTGGGCTTATTAATTTTTAGTAGGCAAGATGCAAAATCCCCAAGTCATAGACTAATTACTTTTCAGTACTTTATTTTTGAGGACTTTCGCCAACTATCCTAGTGGTCCCGAGTTGCTTGGTTTTTAGCTAGCAAATCCTCACTTGAGGTAGTGACATGTAAAGCATCTAGTAACTCTATATATATGAAATGGAAAGAGAGAAGGGGATGCTATTTGCTCTGCTAATAAGTTGTTAGCAGATTCCTTTCTTCTATTGTAAGGAGAGGAGAGAGAGGGCTTTAGAACTTTGCCATTTCTGGCTAGTTCAGGCCGATACTTCCTTTAAGAAAAATCTTAGGGAGAGCTCTATCTAACAAGTGGTATAAGAGTAGTTAGTCCTCAACTGTGAGATCCACCTTATCAAAACCATAAACATCGATGAAGTCAGCGCGCTCTTTAGGAGCTTGAGTGACAAGCTGGAGAGGATAGACGAGAAGTTTGAGCGGGTGAACGAGACATTGGCTACCTGGGGGTAGAGGTTTGACAACATCCAATCTCAAATGGTAGGGTTGCACATCCAGAATAATAGTATCGTGAAAGGTGGATAGGCTGCGAGATCACCGGTCAATGTAGAGTTGGGAGGCGACACCACTACCTGCTCTGGTATTGGTGATATGGGGGATACAATGGGTAAGCTACTTTCTAAGGTACCTACTGACTCCTAAAAGTGTGATGTTATAGAGGGTAATAGTACAGTCCCTAGATTTGACTTTCCTTACTTTGATGAAGAAGACTTCCGTAGTCGGTTGGTCATTTGTGAGCACAAATTTTCCATAGAGGAGGTAGCTGAAAGGAACATGGTTAGAGCAGTTGTGATGCATTTGGGTGGAGTAGCTCTCCAATGGTACCATGGTTATGCTAAATCAAAGGGTGGAGATGCAAAGGTGAGATGGGAGGAGTTCAAGGTTGACATGGGTATGAGATTTGGCGAGTTCGCATATCACGATCAGATGGGAGACTTGTTGGGGTTGAAATAGGATGGCTCTGTGCTTGAGTACCAGCTTGACTTTGAGATTCTCTATAGCTGGGTATCTATTACCATTCCCTATGTCATATCCGTTTTCCTTAATGGCCTTAAACCCAAGATATCTGATTCAGTCAAGGTGTAACAATCTTAGAGCATACCCACGCCTTAGCTAGACACCAAGAGAATGCCATTAACTGACAGTGTAACCTCCTCAAACCCTCTACCAAACCACCATAACTCTAGTACAAACCACCCCCAACTTTCCCAAACCCACAAATAGCCTTCTGCTGTGCGTGTAAACGGACACACATCTACCTATGTTTTGTGCATAGTTTGGCCATGCTTTGATCTCATTTCATCATATGTCTTAGTGTGTTTTATGCATTTTGTGTTTCTATTGAGGAGCGGGAGATCTGTCGAAATTTGGTTATTTTGTAGGTGCTCGGTGAGAATTGCGAAAGGGGCGAGAGATAGTGCGCTTCCGGATCGAAGAAGTGAAGTGTCGGAGGTGCATTGAAGATCTGCTGACCTCCAGCACCCTACTGAAAAAGCCAACGATCTACTGGACTTGGCCAGATCGAAGATCAACACCCTGCTGAGAATTCTAGCCACCCGCTAGATTGGCCGAGGAAATTCTGGAAAACCTGTTTAGTCGAATTAGGACTTCTCTTTAAGGTTTTATTTTATGTTGGACTATATAAGGTCTTTAAACCCTAATTTTTGGGGACTCTTGAACATTTTCACACAAGAGGCAACCCTAGTTTTTTTTTTCTACTTTGCTTTCGAATTGGAGAATTATAATCGACAATTTGGATTAATCAATCGACGAAGTATTTTCATACATTGTGGTCAAGTGTTGTCTTTTCATTCATCTACTTGACTATTGATTGCTTGGTTGGTTCATCTTTATTGTTTTATTAAGTTAATTGATTATGGCATAAGTTAGAATTGATAACCCTAGGTTTGTTCCGTGATTTATAGTAGTTAGTTACAACCCAATCATTCGAATTGAATTGCTTAGCTTAAGATTGACAAATCATAATCCAGTACTTAGAGAATTAATCCATCTGTTCTTGTGGAGATGATCTTACTTATCTTTATATTACTTGTGCGATCGTGTTCTTTTGGCGCCATTACCGGGGACAGATTTAATCAATCTGTCTTTAATATTGGATATAGTTTTCTCAATTTTGAGACTAGGCTTCTTACACCCTTGTTATTCATCACTACACTTGATCCTCTTTGTTGAGTTCTTGCAGTTAGTGAGAGTGCAGGAGGTGTATGCCACATACCCGTTCTGACAATCAACATCTTTTTGAGTACGATCCTGAAATCAAACAAACCTATTGCTCTAGAAGACGGGATCAATGCAAGGAAGAGATGGCAGATCAGAACTGGGTAAACAATGTTCCTGTGAACAATAATAGGAGAAGGCAGATGCATCCTAGGCTGGTTGACCTCCAACCCAGTATTGAATATCCAGCTGTGGAGGCCAACAATTTTGAAATCAAGTCTTGCCTCATCAATCAGGTTTGTGAGGATCAGTTTGGAGACAACCCTTCAGAAAATCCTGCAAAGCACATCCAGACTTTCGAAGACCATTGCGAGACAGTCAAGTATAATGGAGTTTTAACAGATGCTCTCAAGTTGCAATTGTTCAAGAATAGTCTGAAGGATGATGCTGGAGAGTGGCTTGACACATTTCCTGCAGGCACTTTCCACACGTGGGATGAGCTTGTAGATAAATTCCTGGAGAAGTACTACCCGCCAGGTAAGACCACCCAACTACGTAACAAAATCTCAAAGTTTAGACAATAGGGTGGCGAGTCACTTCATGAAGCATGTCAACGCTACAAGAAGCTACTTCGCAATTATCTGCACCACCAAATCCTGGAATGGATGCTCATCCTGACATTTTACAACGGGTGTGAATCACAAATTCGAACCAGCTTGGATGCAGCAGCTAGATGTGATTTGATAGAGAAGGAGGAAACTGAAGATTTCCGCATTAATGAAGCCATGGCCACTAACAATCATGAGTGGGGAGATAGGGTGGAAAGAAAAAAGGTAGCTAGCGTACAAGACAATAGTGGGATCACTACGCTCAAGGCACAGGTGGCAACTCTCACGTAGATAGTCTAAGCCTCATATGTACCACCTACCATACCTACTCAGGTTTGCAAGATCTGTACTTGACCTCATATTACTGATATTTGTTCTTTATTGGCTGAACCTGTGAATTATATTGGTAATGTGAACAAAAATAATGATCCATACTCTATCACGTATAACCCGGGTTGGAGAAACTACCCAAATTTTTTATGGAGAAATAATGTAGGTCAGCAGGTACCTCAGTAACCTAACCTCCCTGTGGCTGCCAACAGTGCTCAAGGTCCTTCGCCACAGCAACCTTAGATATACTAGCAAAAGTGGCAAAAACAGACACCACCTCAACAAGATCGGAGGAATGAAGATGAGTTGAGAAAGCAAGTTCTCAGTCATGAAGCCACGATCAGAAATCTGGAAATTCAGATAGGTCAGCTCACACTTCAGTTGAATGCAAGGTAACCGAGCACACTTCCAAGCAATACAGAGACCCCTCCTACCCAGTAAGAACACTGTAAGGTGATTACAACCAAAAGTGGGTTGGACTTGGGAAAGAACGCTGCCAGCTCAACATCAAAATCACCAAGAAAACTAGTAGGTGAAGAAGAAGAACTTCAGGTGAATCCTACAACAGCAGAGAAAGACAAGTCTATTACAGAAATTGTCAAACAAGCACAAGAAAGAAGATATGCTCCACCACCATTCCCTCAAAGAGTAAACAAGCAGGCATCTCATCCCAGCTATCAGAAGTTCCTAGAATTATTCAAGAATCTGCACAACAACATTCCACTTCTTGATGCATTTGAGCAGATGCCTACATATAAAAAGTGGATCAAGGAATTCATCTCTAAGAAAAAAATCATTGAGGACTTTGAGGTTATACCGTTGACTAGGGGTTGTAGTGCAGTTCTAAGAAGGAACTCATTGATCTAGGATCCAGCATAAATCTTGCCCTACTCTATATTCCGAAAGCTTAGACAGGTGGATATGAAGTCTACATCCATAGTTCTCCAGCTTGCAGATAGATCGGTGGCTAGACCCAAGGGGATCATAGAAAATGTGCTTGTGAAGGTTCACATGTTGATTTTTCCAGTGGATTTCATTGTCATGGAGATGGAAGAGGATCGCGACACGCCATTACTCCTAGGCCGACCATTTCTTGCTACAGAAAAAATAAGCATTGATGTAGAGAAGGGCAAATTGCGATTTAAAGTCTGTGATGATGAGGTCGTGTTCAATCTCTTCAACGCTGCCAAGTATCCTTCCATCGATGATGACTCTTACAGGATTGATGTGATAGATGAAATCGTGAGCAGTTTAGAGACTTCAACAGAAAGCAACTGGGAAGTAGTGCAGGAATTTGAAGCAGAAAAGGATGATCTTGAATCAGTAGAGTAAGTATCATGGGTACGCGCAACAGAATCGCTAGAGCTGGACAACACACCAAGAGCAAAGCTGCAAGCATCTATCCTTGCACCACCAGAATTGGAGCTTAAACCGCTACCTGGTCATCTTAACTATGCTTATCTGTGTGAGGGTAATTGGCTTCCTGTAATTATTTCTGCATCCTTAATGTAGAAACAGGAAGAACAGCTCCTCAAGGTGATCGAAAAACATTAGGAAGCACTAGGTTGGACACTTGGTGATGTGAAAGGTATCAGCCCATCTCTCTGCCAACATAAGATTATTTTGGAGGAGGATTTTGCACCATCAGTGGAAGCCCAGCAAAGGCTTAACCAAAGCTAAAGGAAGTAGTCTAAAAAGAAGTGATCAAATGGCTTGATGCAGTTATCGTCTACCCAATTTCAAATTCTAAGTGGGTCAGCCCTACTCAATACGTGCCAAAGAAGGGAGGGATTATAGTTGTCCTTAATGAAAATAATGAGCTCATCCTTACATGAGTAGTCGTGGGACATCAGGTCTGTATTGATTTTTGGAAGCTGAATAAGGCCACTCGAAAGGACCACTTTCCACTGCCCTTTATTGATCAGATGTTGGACAGATTAGCAGGTCATGCTTATTACTACTTCCTGGACAGTTACTCTGGTTATCTCCAAATCTCTATTGCACCTGAAGACTAAGAGAATACTACTTTCACTTGTCCATATAGTACCTTCGCTTTTCGTCGAATGCCATTTGGACTATGTAATGCACCTACCACCTTTCAACGGTGCATGATGGCAATTTTCTCTGATATGGTTGAGCATCAAATCGAGATTTTCATGGATGATTTCTCAGTCTTCGGGGATTCATTTGAGGGATGTCTACTGCATTTGGGTCAAGTATTGGAATGCTGCAAGGAAACTAACTTGATGCTCAACTCGAAAAAATGTCACTATATGATTACTGAAGGAGTGGTCCTTGGCCACAAAATCTCGAGTGACAGACTAGAAGTTGACAAGGCCAAGCTGGAAGTCATTGACAAGCTCCCCCCTCCACTGTATGTTAAAGGAGTACAGAGTTTTCTAAGTCACACTGGGTTTTACAGGCGATTTATCAAAGACTTCTCTAAGATTACAAAGCCATTATGCAAGTTACTTGAGAAGGATCCCCTTTGTCTTTGATGAAGAATGCAAGTCACCTTTCCTTAAGCACCCATTGGTAACATCTTTTTCTCTAATTAATTAATCTTTCCCTGATGAACAACTGTATGCACTAAATATCATATATGTGCCTTGGTACGCTGATTTTATTAATTATCTTGTTAGGAACATCGTACCCCCAACCTTTCTTCCGACCAGAAGAAAAGATTTTTACATAATGTCAGGTTTTACATATGGGACGAACCGTACCTGTTCAAGCAAGTAAAGGACCAGCTGCTACAAAGATGTGTACCGCATAAGGAGTAAGAACTGATTCTACATCAGTGCCACAACTCGCCATATGGAGGACATTTTGTTGGTAGGCGCACTACTGCCAAAGTATTACAAAGCGGGTTCTACTGACCCTCCCTGTTCAAAGATGCTACAGCATTTGTAAAAAGGTGTGATCACTGCCAAAGGATTAGTAACATCTCCCGTCATCACGAAATGCCACAACATAGGATCGTGGAAGTAGAAATATTTGACATTTGGGGAATCGACTTCATGGGACCATTCCCACCATCCGAGCGCAACCTTTACATACTATTAGCAGTTGACTATGTCTCCAAATGGGTTGAAGCCATGGCTCTCTCGACAAACGATGCAAAGGTAGTCATTAAATTCTTATAGAAAAATATTTTTAGTCGTTTTGGAACTCCCAGGATTCTTATCAGCGATGGAGGAAAGCACTTCCACAACAATTTGCTCGCCAATGCACTGACCAAGTACGGGGTCACTCACAAGATCGCTATAGCCTATCATCCTTAAACCAGTGGTCAATTCAAGGTGTCAAATCGTGAGATCAAGAGAATCTTGAAAGTGACTGTAAACCCATTGCAGAAAGATTGGTCCAGTAAGCTGGATGATGTACTATGGGCATACAGAACGGCATACAAGATGACGTAGGATGAATCTCAATTGGGAGAAATAAATCAAGACTACCAGGGTCACAATCTGAATTAATTATAATACGTACAACTATGGTCCAATTATGGAATGAAATTATGCATGAGTTGGACGTATGCATGCATGGAGAGGGTGAATATGCGCACGGATGGAGCCTGGATAATGTAGGAGCGCAAGCGTCATCTACCTTGTTGTTGTTCCACATCGAGAAGTGCTACTTGATTTAGGCCCTATGCACGCTATAAATGGCATTCCCAATTTATGATCGTATCAAGCATTGGTAACCTCTTACCACAGCACCGATCGCGTCCATTCGCACTCTTTCACTCAACCAAGTCTAATTAGGTTGTCTAATTTGACTTGGTTGTTGAATGAGCGTGACTGAATTGATTGGTTTGATTCGGGAGGTACAAACCTCCTAATTCTAATTAAATTATTTGAATAAGCGCGGAAGGATTCAGTTGGTCCACTTACCAATTTCATCCGGTCACGCTCTTTCGCATCTAAGTGCTAATTTATGCAACTTCGATGTTGAATGAGCGTGCCTAGATGGGATTGGTTTAAACAAGTCTTAAGAAAGGGTGACAAGGCGTGAATTTGAATAAGTGAAATCTGATTCACGTTAGTCTAGCTGAGTTTTAATTTGGCATTAAGTTAGGAACCATTATAATTGTAATAAACGCACATCGTCCAGCTGAGTACGCGAAGAGTTGTGCGTGACCAGCTGAAGAGTTGTTTGATTAAGTCCTAGTTATTAGGTTAGTTAGTGATCATCATAAACATATTAGATGCGTATGTAACAGCCAGCTTTTGGTTTCCGGATGTACGCCCTTTTTAAAAGGAACAAAGTTAATGAATAAATCAGTTTTTTTGATGGGAATTATTGTGAATCAATAAGTTGATTAAGTGAGAGTGTTTCTTAGGATTACCGTGGGTAATCGATATGCATGGATTTGCATAGAACGTGCAAGGACTTGCATGTTGTGCGTGGACTCGCATAAATCCGTACGTGGACTCGTACACATTTATCCAATTGCCTTTATTTATCACTTAGATTGTTACTTTCCATCCATTTCATTCCAATTCCATTTTATAATTCCTATTCGCCCTCTAATTTGGTCCATCTAGATTAGTTAGTTTTTTTTTAATTTGCTTCTGCACCTGCGTCAAGTGGTATCAGAGCTTTTGGCTGAGATCATCTCAATTTCTACATTGAGAGGAGAGGGAGAATTCATACAATACAACCCGTGAGTTTGAGAGAACCAAACACAAACTGATCAATAGGGTTACGTGATTATTCAATCCGTACCTCAATTATCCTACCAAACACCACCAAAAAAACTGATCTATCCCGAGGTGAATTCAGAGGTGATGCTCTTTTCAAGAAGAGGAGAACGTGGAGGCTGTGATTCTAGAGTTCATGGACGTGGAGTACGCACTGAAGACGTTCATGAAGAAGTCCTACATGTTCCTAGATGTGCTATAAAGGAGATCAAACAAGTACGAGTTTCTGGTTGTGATGAGAGGAAGCATAATCACTTCAGAAGCGTAGATCTCTCATTCAAGCATCATGTCGACAAATTTTATGGAAATCAGGACAATGAAGAATTCCTCATGTGGCTTGATTTGGTCGAGAATCATTTCAACTACATAGATCTATGATGAGTGTCAAAAACACTCATTACTTATGTACATTTTAGCGTAAGTTTACCGTTTGTTACATATCGTTTTTACGAGTTTTCTAAGTCTTTATCTCGTTTTTGTACATATTGTTCTTTTGTCGTGTTTGCTCATTTTTCTTATGTTTTCTTTATGTTTAGGAGCTTCATGGATGATGATATCACAATGCACGATCAAGATCACAAGGTTGCGAGCAAAATGGCATTGACAAACCGAATGCACCAATTATTTCCGAGGCTAACCATGTAGTTCGCCGGGCCAGACCTCTTGCACGAGAAAATTCATAACTTCCTCATATGAAGTCGGATCGAGGCGCTGTCAGCGACATTGGAAAGAAGACATCCAGAGCTACAATTTATAAAAAAATACATGGCGGGCGCCAATGGAGGTGGCGGGCGCCAACCTCAGGACCGTGGCTGAGCATGGAGGGCTCCAACAAGCATGACAAAGCATGACCAAGGCATGACCAAAGCCATGACATCAATGGTGGCTGCATAAGTCACGACATCAGCCAAAAGAAGTGGCCAACACTCAAATTTTTCCTGACTTGCTAAGTTTAACTTATGTGGAAATTAATAAAAGCAAGAGACAAGGTTAAGTTAGTTAGTAGATTTTAGATTAAGTTGTAATTTTATATTTTCCATTAGCAAAAGTTTGTATTTTAGTTAAGTATCACAGCCAAAGCAAGTCATTGCATGACTTAGGCAACATTTTCTCTCAGCCAAAAAAAGAAAAAAAACGTGAGAGTGTGAGAGGAAGAGTTGGCCGAGAGCTTGAAAGGAAGAGAAGGAAAAGAGAAAGCAAAAAAGGAAAGAAGCTAAGGCAAACCAAGCCTTGGCTTGAACTTGTAAAACCTTCCACTCTTTTACTTCTTGCTCTTTTGCTTTGATCTTGTAATATAACATGTATATTGATGTTGTTTATGTAATATATATGTTTTTGTTTATGATAAAGATAAGTATGTGTGAGTAGTAAGCTTAGTGGTGTGATGCCTTGAAAGTTTAAGCATGCTAATGGTTTTGTTTGGTTAAAATCTTATGGTTCATGTACTTGTTAAAAAACTTAAAGCTTGGCCTAATTTGATCACCTAGAACCAAAGTTAATAATCGAGTCTTGAGACTGAGAGGAGATAGACTCGATCGAAATATTAACTTGTTGATTTGTTGACTCGTGAGATGAGAATTTCACTTGTCGATGGATTATCCTAAGGATGATATTTATAGTTGTTGTTTAATTAGGATTAAGTGACTCGTGGGGGCGAGAGCATATCGAGCTCACTTAATCCTAGGTAAAGATCAACTTAGATTGATCTTGTGCGAGAGCATGGATCCGTTGCCTTGAAACACCCAGATCGTGACACAAACTTAATAAACCATTCAAACCATTTAGTTGCTTAAGTTATTTTTGGTATCATATCACTTGTGTTTAATTTGCTAGTTTATAAATCTTGTGTATTGTTGTTCTTTGTTGTTAGCATGATTTAGATCTTCTTGTTGTTGTTTTTGAGCATGTTATTGTGTTAAGTTGCAAAACCAAACTAAAGAAACCAAACAAAGTCATAAAATTCCTAAAAGATAGTAAGTAAGCCGAGTAAGGCATCACTCAATCCTTGTGGATTCGACAACTCTACTTCATAAACTATACTACATTGGAGGCATGTCAAAACGACCTCTAATCAATCTAACCGAAGAGGAGAAGGTGAATTTTGTGGCTCACAATTTTGCATCCAGTGTGGCTACATAGTGGCACAAGGAGAAAGACACAAGAAGAAGGAGTGGAGAAGGTCACCTACAAAGCTGGTCCTTAATGAAGCGAATCTTGAGGAAGAAGTTTCTATCTTCAGATCGCAAGAACGCCCTATATGCACAATTCCT
>SOPF01000052.1:0-13609 GCA_012979155.1 Hypericum perforatum | reverse complement strand
CTGACATACTATATAAGAATACTAATATGTTGTATTCATGAAGTACATTTCATATAGACAAATAATGTATGTAAACAACTGAAGTAGAATTCAGTAATATCAAAGATAGAAAAAACATATATAATATAATATGTATATATATATATATATATATATATATATATATATATATATAATATGTGTGTAATATTGTTACACGAAAACAAATAAGATGAATAAAACGATGATTACCTGCATAGGAGCAATATTGTCCACTTTGTACAGAGGACTTGGAGTGAGAGGCAAAATCCATTCAACCTGTACTAAATTACTCTTCACATTTGGGCATGGCAATGAGAAACTTAAGACTTTGTTTTGCAGCTCAAAGGAAAAAATACGGGGGTCCTTCGACTCGGTAAAATAAATTGTGTCTGCTTTGATACCATATTTTTTAGTAGAGCATGAAATTCCCAAACTGAAAGGTGTCAAAAAGAATGCTCGGCCTCCTAAACAATTAACAGCCACAAATCTCTTTTCCTTCATATCCAACTTGAAAACCACAAAATCATAAGCATCCATACGAGTTTGAAAGCTCTGAATTACGAATAGTTTACCATCAGATTCCACCAAATAATCATGAAACCTCTCATAGTGTTGTGGACTACGAGTTATTAGGTCTGCTCCCAAGTCTGTGAGGGTCAAGTACGGAGGATTGGCAGCCACCAAGTAAATCTTGTTCAAGAGAGTAAAGATACATATCTGACCCTTATAGCAACCAAGGGCACGTATGTAATCATCATCATCAAACACCAAATGCTTTTCATTCCAAAGCACATCACCGGGCCTGCAAAAATAACATCTCGCCATCCCCACTTCAGCTTTAATCATCATGACAATGCAATTTGGATCATTTGGGTCACAGGAGAGAGCACAAAAATCATAACAAGATCTTGACAATTGAGGTAGCTGAATTGTTGCCATGGAAACTGGGTTGAACAACTGACAACTTTGACGGTCAATCTTATTATACAAGAACAAGCAACCATGAGAGGAGCACTCTATATGATTACCAACCATCTCTTTTATAAGTTTGTCGTGGACTCTCCTTTCCGACAATGAGTAGAAACTATGAACACATTTGCATGTTCCATGTGAATAAGAGATCAATGCATGTGGGAGTGGGTCGAGTCCGCGTCTCTGCTCAAAAGTATTCATGTAAACGTTTCCTGAGTGAACAAGCAAATCAAATGAATGTGAGTTTGAAGTTGTAAAACGAAATAGAACTTGTATATTGTTTATTGTATATTGGTTCAGCGATCTCATCCTGTCCCTATTTACATATAGAAACTAACTCTACAAAAGACAGTCTAAAATTACAGACGTGCATAATATAATAATAATAATAATATTAATAATACAATTTCCAATCCAAAGCGTAGGAAAAGAAAAGGATCGGTAAGAATTACCGTGATAGAGGGCGAAACAATTGGCCTTCTTCCGCCTTGAATATCAAAATCCAGCAGCTCTTTCTTGGTACTCCCTTTGATCAATCCCCTGTTTTACTGATGAGAAAGTGAGGGTTTCACTACGCTTATATTTATATAGGAAGAGGTAGGGAGGGAGAGGGTTTCCTGTTTAAAGGAGGAGAAATAAATTAGTCCCACTCCTTCTGGGTTTCTCTAATAAAATACACATAAGTTATTATTTTTTTCTGTAATTCCTCAAAAGTAGCTTTCTGTTTGGGCCCTACTACTTAAATATACTTAATCATACAACTCTTCTGTACCGTGTCTACGCTTCGTATTTTATCTTAGGCCTGTTTGGTGAATTGGTTCGAAGCCTCCTTGTAATATTTTGTCAATTTTATTTCCTTTTTATCTCTCGACCGTATTTGCATGTCTCGGGGAGACGGAGACAAATATTGCAATCTGTGGGCTGAAACGGGTTGTTCCATTTGGGGGTTGTTCATACGGGTGGGTCCAAAAAGTTTGTACTACCTAGTAATATTAATATAATTCTTAAAAAAATAAGATTAATATTGCATTAGTTTGAATTACCTAGTAAGTTTAGTATTGCAATTAGTTTGTATTACATTATAAGGTCAAATGAATTAATTCTTAATTCATCAACGTCAAAATAAGGTTTTTGTTATAGGTGCACTCTTTTTCTACCATAATCTTTTCCCATCACTTCTATCGCAGGAATTTTGACGAGCTTAGGACAGACTTTCAAACCAGTAAATTTTTTTATTAACAATTTTTATTTTTCAAAAAATATAATTGGCAGGGATCACCCTCATTTAGGTTTATGGGTAGAATTTGAGCATAGGTTTATATATGTCGGAAATATTAGCAAATTATGACTTCAACAATTGTATATAAATAGCAAGTAATATAATAGAGATGATTGAGGGTAGCTTATATCTACACTTTTAGCAAAATATTAAGAATTGTATTATCTAAAGTAGGAGATTTCCGATTAAATCCTCGATGAGAACACAAAAAAGTCATTCAACTCTTACATCCGTAAAGTATACCAAGGATTGATTTGCTTTGGATGTAGTTTTGCGGATGCTCATGTCTTGATTGTCCATATGCAGGTGAAAAGCTGAAGATGAAAAGGAAAGATAAGACCAAAGGGTTTTTTAAAAGATGATTTGATAATTTTTCAATAAAATAGCATCCTTTAAACCAAAGTAAAATTGCATCATTTGAACTTACATGGCCATCATCCAAAATGGATCATATGTGTCGAAGATTGGAAAGAATAAATACCAAATTATTATATTAAAATCATACAGCCTAAAGTTGGTATAAGTGCACTTAACTATTCTCATATATAGTAAAATCTTTTTAAAGTGATATTGGTAGGATAGAAAAAAGAAAATTTAGAGAGGTTATAAGATAAGAGAGATTTTTTCTCTCAAAAGATTAAAACTACAATTTTGAATAATAAATATCTAAAAAATAAAAATTACCTTGTATATACTCAAATTATATAAATTTAGATTATGATGTTATTCAAATATTTTATTTATTTGAGATTTATATCGTCAATGATACATTAGTTTCAGATTTTTTCCTACAAGGAGATGATTTCCACAAAAATTATTTGAAAATAATTGAGAAATGAATGATGATCTAAAATTTGTCAGAAAGTATATATATATATATATATATATATATTTATGTTACAAATATTATTTTATGCAAAAATTAGAATCAAGATTACTACTAAAATTTTCTAAAAAGTATCAATTATTATGATAGAAGAGTTATCATATTTTTACACTTGCACATAAAAGAAACTTTTATCAATTTAGAGATGTTATCACTTTACAAAGGATCACTTTATAAAAATTTTACTGTAATATTTTTTTTTGTTAGGAGTCATTATAGTAGTCTTTTTATGAATTTGGTGTTAAAAAAATCTTATTCCAAAATGGTATCCACGTGAACATTCACATTTTTTCTTGACTTAAACCATGACATAGAATTTTTCGTGTGATGACCAACGAAAAAAGTTCGTGTGATGACCAACGAAAAAAGTTCATGTGACTAAGATACTTGTCGGTTTTCATGCATAATTAACACATAATTATCCAAATAAACCTAACTTAATTAACCATATAATTAAGCTTAATAAAATCGCTTACTTGTTGAAGCGTGTGCACGCGAAGTCCCGCAACATTGTTGATGAGTTGCCGGTCGAAGCCCGATCACGAACGAATCGAATCGGAGCTCGGATTCCACTATTGGACCTAATCGTTAATCTACCGAAAGTTACAGTGACTAATACTGTAAATTTCGTTTCTGTGTATAAAATCAGAGTGGCAAAAGTTCTTAATGGTCCCTGGGATTTCTCTTTTTATCGGCCTTTGGGCCGACCTATTCAAAGCAGGAGGTGGGCCTCATGCATGAGAGGCCCACCATGCACACCCACCTCTTGCTTTGGGAAGAGGTGGGCACTTGGCCCAAGTCCAACAATCTCCCACTCATCCATTATCGATCACAATCAACAATGGATGTATTTGGGCCCAACTCCATGAACTTTATACTCATTCACTATTGACCACAATCAATAATGTATAGATAACGTTTTTTATATAGGTGATCGTGCAACCAGCACACGTCGAGTCCGTTGAGCCAAAATTTAGAAGCACCGATACTCGAGCTAACTGAATAGTAGCATCTCGACATCTCACATATGATAAAGTGTGCTTTTACCCCAGGACTCATGTCACATTCCATTGTTCACACAATGATTTTAAACAATTTTATTCGTGGTCACTATTGTACTTTTCAATACAACTGGTATACCTGAACAACGAATCTCGAAATGTGATGGACAGAGTTCCTTCTCCCTTAACTATATTCTTTCCGTAATGATTTAGCCTGCTATTCTAATTAGCCCTGCCAGGTCGAATCAATATGTCATAACCTTTTCATGGACTAACTAAGCTAGCAGCACTAAATCATACTTCCAGAATACATTTAGGATCTTAAGGGCAAACTTTGGGAACCCACAGTTCTCGAAACGCGGTCTCACACTAGGGATAGTGAAATCAATGAACATTATTATTCCATCCGATGGTCGAACAGCACACAAGATACATATTCTCGTGTTATGGTATAAATTCCAACTAATAGGAACACATGTCATCCAACACCATACTAGAGTCGTAGCCACAGCTTAACTCTAGGCTTTAAGACAGAAGGTATGATAAGTTCCACTTAATACTTATCATAGGATTATAGAAGATCCAATGCAGTAACTCATTACTGCATCCCATAACAAATCTTGCTCTCTTAGCAAGACGGCATTGTCGCCGTAGGATATTGCATATCTAAAATATCTAACATCTGCCTCATCTCAATCAAGAATCAACACATTTGACTCCCATTGAGGTAAACACCCGTGTGAGTGGGCTACTTTTCTGTCTGACATGATACACAAGGTGTTCATATTACCAAAAATAAAACTTCTTATTTATAAATAAAACTGTAGTAAACCTAATAACTTTACATATTTCTCAAACACTTTTTGAGATAATATTTTGGTCATAGGATCTACAACCATATCTTGCAAAGATATGTGATTCATATATAATCTTTTAGAGTTTTCTAAATTTCTAATGAAATTTAGTAACTCTACGCTTAGCCCTGCAATGGAAACACAAATCCTTCGCATAAGCTACAGCGACTTGATTGTCAGAGAATACTCACAACGAGTATTCTGTAATAGCATTCAAATACTTTAAAATTCCCTTGACAGCTTTCTAGTGAGCATAGCCTAAATTCTATTGATATCTACTTACAATGCACATAGCACAGTAAATATCAGGTTGCGTACACAACATTGCGTACACCAGACAACTAACTGCATTGGCACAGGGAATCATTTCCATATTCCCTATTTGTTTAGTCGTAATTGGACACAAAACCTTACTCAAATTATGACCATTTACTAATAGGACATACTTTGGATTACTATGATCATAATTGAAATATTCTACTACTTTACGAACAGACGTCTCTTGTGAAGGAGATATTGTCCTCTTCGAACAATTTCTCGAAATCACAACTTTGAGTATGTAATCAGTGTCACCCATGTCTATCACATCAAAGTTGGAAGAAAATCAAACTTTGATTTTGACAAGTAGTCCTATGTGATTCACGGCCAAGAGTATGTCATCAACATACAAAGTGATGATGACAAATTCTTACCTGATCGCTTAACGTACACATAGTGATCTTCGTGAATCATAATAAAATTATTTTCCATGATAGTATTATGAAAACAAATATACCACTATCTAGACGATTGCTTAAGGCCATAAATTGATCAATTCAATTTGCAAACTTTTGTTTGCAGCCTTATTGGATGTAGTCCTCAGGCTGAACCATATAGATTACTTTATCCAATTCTCCATAGAGAAAAGCAATCTTAACACCCATATGATGTAATTCTAGATTCATGTTAGCAATCATAGCCAAAATGACCCTAATGGACGTAAATCTAACAACAGCAGCAAAAATCTCCTCATAGACTATTCCTGCATATTGCTTGAATCCCTATGCAACCAGACAAACTTTGTATCTTTCAACACTGTCGTCTGCATTGCTCTTGACCTTGAGAATCCACTTATTCCCAATAGTCTTACGTCCTTTAGGTAGATCAACCAGATTCTAAACTTGGTTTTTGGTCATGGAAGACATTTCTTCCTCTATCGCATTAATCTACTCAACCTTTCATGGAGATGACAGAGCACTAGACACATTTCTAGACTCATCTACATCCTGAAGTATGGTCAGTAGAACTTCACCCGAATCACCAAGTACGCATTATCCTCACCTTCGATATTACATCGTCAGTATGGTATGCTAGTTCTACTAGACCTACAAAATTCCTGATTCTGATAAATATCTCTCATATATTTATCATATCCAGGAACCGTACTAATACTAGACAGAAGTTCTGTACTTCCACTGGAATAGGGAACTTTAAGCCTTTCAGGATTAAGACGAACTTTCTTCCGGACCATGTTGAGATAGAAAGTCACAACTTTCTGTCTCAATTCTCCCACTTGGAAGAAGGGGTCTAAAAAGCTCTGGCTTAATTATTTCATAGAAATCAAGGTTTTCACTAGCCTTTCTCAATTCATGAAATTCATTCTCCAAAAAATGACATTATATGATTCAAATTCTGTTACTTGTCCGTTGTCCAGTTCACATATGAACTTGTATCCTTTAGATATTTCAAAATACCTTATAAGGACACTTGTTCTACCTGTCGGTCCTAATATACTGAAAGCACTTGAGGTAGAATAGATGTAGGACACATACCCCTATAGCTTAAAATAGGATAAATCGGATTACTGATCTGTCCATATTTCATTAGGGATGGTAGTAATAGACTTAGAGGGTACATGGTTAAGAACATATGTGGTAGTTAGGAGCACATCTCCATATTGGCAAATTTGCCTCTGCTATCATAGATCTTACCATGTCAAGAAAGATTCTATTCCTTCTTTCAGCAACCCCAATTTATTGGGATGTACAAGGAACGAACAACTAATGTTCAATTTCTTTCATAACATAAAGTGCCTTTCAATTCATCAGAAAGATATTCACGCTCGCGATCAGTTCGCAAAGCCTTTATCTTTCTATCCTTCTGATTCTCAACAAAACTCATGTATGTCATGAAGCAACTTAATGCCTCTGACTTGTGAGAAATCAGGTATATCAGACTATATCACAAATAGTCGTCAATAAAGGTGATGAAGTAACATGCACAATGTGCTGCCCTCACATTTATTTGACCATATATGTCAGAGTAGACTAATTGAAATAGAAATTTGGTTCTAGCCTTAGTACCGAAAAGTTTTATTATACTCTTTCCTTCTAGACAAGAAACGCTTCTAGGTAAGATAGACTTTTCTATTTTACCTAAGAGTCCAACCTTAACTGGATAGTTTAAGCGATCTTGGCCCACATGGCCTAGTCTAGAATGCCACAGCATAATATCATCTTTCGACGAATTTATGCTAGTGACTAAGAAATAGCATTCACTAGGATCAATATCCATCATGAAAAAACTTTTCGATCTTTATCCAAGGCTATAATAGGTATTATCCAAATACAACCTAACAATATCGTTCTCAAACGACAATGGAAAAAACATAAAGACATCAAAGTAGATACAGAAATCAGGTTCATTTGAATATCTGGAATAAACAACACATCATGCAAAAGTAGAGCACGTCCACCACAAAGGTGGAATTCACAAGTGCCCATACCCTTTACATCCACAGACAAGTTGTTACCAACAAAATAGTTTTTGTTCCAGTCGACAACTGTCGATATTCTACAAATGAACCATGATCTCTAGCTATATGGTCTATTACTCCTGAATCTATCACTCACATAGAATGCGATTCAACAAAGAGGGTCCAAGAAGATACATTAACCTCATACACATTAGAGTTTAAATGTACCTACTTAGGTATTTTGCAATTTCTTGCAAAATATCCCTTCTTATGATAGTTATAATATTTCACCTCAGAAATATTAAACCGTCTCTTTTTGTTAGACCTTAAGCTATTTACTTTAAGTCTTAAGTTTTTAGCCCTTGGATTTTAAGAACCCTTATTCTTTCCTTTTCTTATTCCCATAGCTATTCAAACTTATCAAATAAGCTTCAGGATAAGATATCATAGCAAGAAGACGATCTTCTTCTAATTCAAGGTACCTAGCAATATCCGTAGATATTACTAGGTTATCAGAAAGAGTAAGGTTCATCTATATCTGTTCTTAGCTTGGAGGCTTGGAACAGATGATAGAGTGAATCTATTGCTTACTGCTAAGTACGTGATCAGCCTCAGCCATATCACTAATTATGTTGGACGTCATCTTAAGATGTTGCCTCATAGTAATTTCGGGACATTTCTGAAAGGTGTCAAACCTTATTGTCAAGACATAAAGCCTTGACATAGAAAGCTTATCGAATTTTACTTTGAGGGCATCCCAAAGCTTTTCGCATTTTCACAAACGCAAAATTGCCTTGTGATGTTGTCCATCATAGAACTCAACAATATTAAACGTACAACAGAGTTCTTTCTATTCCAAATAGCATAGGCATGACAATCACGCTTATGTTATGCAGTGTTGCCTATATCAGGCTCTAACAAAATCATATATACTAGTTCGAGAACCTCTTGTTCTTCGAACATGTACTAGATTTTCATGCTCTAGAATAAACTGACATCACTATAGGGAATTTAAAATACAAGAACACATCAGAAGTTTAATTTAGTCAATATGAACCAGTTTACTATAATCTCATAACTTTAATGACACATAGTCTTTGATTAGTCTCGAAATTGAAGTAGGTCGCTAGAGTGCTTCCCATTACCATTCAAGATTTAATCTCCAACTACGGTCATAAAAAGTTCACATATAGCAAACTCAAGTGGTACATGAACAAAATAAACACAATTTATTCATTCATATTGTGCAACTGTATGTAAACACGCATACAAAAACACAAGTATACAATTGTATAATAAGTACAAAACTAATTACACAAGTAACAAATACAAAATATGTTACCAACTTTCATACATATATGAGGTTGTACAAACAAAAGTACAAACTAACTCAGAAAAAAGGTACACAACCTATTGTACAAAAGTGTGCACTAGACAATGCAAACCTAATCACACATCAAACCCCAAAAAGGGTGTCCTGGAGTTCAAGTCTCAGAATCTAGATCCACACTTGGATCATTTCCGTTAGACTTTGACAGGATAACATATTAACATACAATGGTTGGACTTCCAAGGTTCACCACAGTGAACGATCTTGAGTCCAAAATCCATTTGAACAAGACCAAGGAAACACATAAGTGTATTCTTTAGCCGAGTAATGAATTATCTCAAAACCGTTTCTCAATTTCAATACAGTAGGAGGACGAATCTCCATTAAGAGGCCTTTGTGCCCTAAATGCTTCAAAAGCATGACAAGAGCAATCTTACGGTTGTACACTAGGGGATTCCAAAGACTACTCATATCTTATTGGATTTTAAGGATCGTTAGCAAGTTACGAAAAATTGCTAGTCAATCCTCCCCAAAAAATGTAATCACCAAAATAAATGGCATCTTGCATATATTTATGCACTGTATTGATGTGTTCAACTAGCATGTATATGTTATCCTTGGGTATCCAAGGCGGTAAGCGCCTATACATTACACATTGTCTCAGAGACGTAGTGTCAATATTCGGATAACTCTAGGTAGACATCGTCATCTAGCAACTAATGCCAAATAATTTTTGGGTCAAATCACATATTTCCCAAAAATAAGATTGAAAATTAAATTTTCAATCTTCCGATGATCCATCATGTAATTTATGCTATGTCTAGTAATTTTTGGAATATATTCCAAAAATTATTTAGATCTTTTAAAACAATCACATATTTTTTTAAAAAATCTATATAATTTTGAAATTTAATCGAATAAAACAAATTTATTCAATTAAAAAACAAATAGTACCAAATTATGACTTAAAACGAATTTAAATCAAAATTTGGAATTTAATCGAATTAAAACATGTCCGGAAGGGACTAATTTAAAATTCAATTAAATCAAATCAGTACCAAAATAGGATTTAAAACAAATTTAAATCAAATTTTGGACTCAATTGAATTAAAATTATGTCCCAAAGGACTAAATTGAAACTCAATTAAATCAAATCAGTACTTAATTAGGACTCAAAACAAATTTAAATCAAAATTCAGAACTGAATTGAATTAAAAATATGTCCAGAAGGACAAATTTGAAATTCAAATTCTTAATACAGTACCGAATTAGGACTAAAAAACAATTTTATTCGAAATTCGGGCCTCAAATTGAATTAAAAACAGTCTGGAAGGACTAATTTGAAACACAATTTAAAACTACAGTGACTGATTTGAACAATTCCACGTGGATATTTAAACCATTTCTGAAAACACGCGAAATTCCAAAAATGCCCCTCCTAAATCATCCCTTCCCTTTCTCTTTTCTTCCCCATTTCTCTCTCTCCCCCCGACCAAAAAATTTCTGCGCACCACCTTCCACCACCGCAGGCTTTCGGCTGCGAGTCGATCGAAAACACAAGTCGGGTTCGACTCGCCACGACCCACCAGTCACGACCGTAGTGGTTTCATTGTCGGGTGTGCCTCCGTTCGCCTTCGCCGGTCCCTTCTCCCTCTCGCCGGAGTTCCGAACTCTAAGGGTCGGATCTTTCGATTCTGACGACGTGGAGGGGTGAAATCGACATCAACGTGCTCGGAACACATTAATGAGTCGATTGGTGGTATCTGTCGACGTTCAAAACGTCAAATTTGTTTGGAATATGCGTGAGATTGAATCGGGGAAAATTGGGGAATTCGGGGTTAGGTTTTCGAATTTGGGGGTGGCGAATTACAAAATGGTCACTAAACTTCCGCGTGATTTTCAAATCAGCCAAACCGAAAACAAATTTCGATTTGGTGCTCAATTGACAAAATCAGTTTGCAAAAAAGCGCAAAATGCAATATGATCACTAAATTAATCAAGATTAACATGATTTTAACTCAAATCCTTTAAATTAAAATATCAACAACATACAAGAACATGTTACAAACCATGCTCTGATACCAATTGTCGGTTTTCATGCATAATTAACACATAATTATCCAAATAAACCTAACTTAATTAACCGTATAATTAAACTTAATAAAATCGCTTACTTGTTGAAGCGTGTGCACGCGAAGTCCCGCAACATTGTTGATGAGTTGCCGGTCGAAGCCCGATCACGAACGAATCGAATCGGAGCTTGGATTCCACGATTGGACCTAATCGTTAATCTACCAAAAGTTACAGTGACTAATACTGTAAATTTCGTTTCTGTGTATAAAATCAGAATGGCAAAAGTTCTTAATGGTCCATGGGATTTCTCTTTTTATAGGCCTTTGGGCCGACCTATTTAAAGCAGGAGATGGGCCTCATGCATGAGAGGCCCACCATGCACACCCACCTCTTGCTTTGGGAAGAGGTGGGCACTTGGCCCAAGTCCAACAATACTAAGACTTTTTTTGCATCTTAGTCAAAATGAGAATTTTTTTTATGTCAGTCAAAATGAGAAAAAGATTTATATCTTGGTCGAATAAATAACGGTATCTCTGCCATTTAGATATCAATTTCCTATCAAGAAACTGAAAACTAATATTAATAGGAAAATGGCATCCCCCCAACAGGAGGTGGCTCAAATGACAACCGCCGGAATCACAATCTATTGTTGTCAACTGTGTTGATGCTTAGTTACGAGAGGACCGATCTGCGGGTCTTACTGCAATTGTGAGAAACCATATAGGCCATGTGATGGTGGTCAGGATACAAGGACACGAGCTATATCGACTTTGGAGATGGAAATGGTGGCCTCTAATTGGCAATTAGATTAGTGTCGGCTAATTTATGTTGTTCCACGGTCAATTGAGTTGCGAATCGATCTTGACTAAGTCGCAGTTCAGTTGTAAAGTAGACGTTGATTTTATGTTAATGGCTTGACTAGGCCGATAGACTGGCAAGTTGAAAATCTTTTGATTAAATGGGCGATTAATGATGCCTCGCTTTGTACTCTCCACAGAGGCGAATGAAGTGCTCAATTGAGTTGGGGCTCGATCTTGGGAGAGATTTGATTCGTGTTATTGGATACAACATTTAACCTCAAAGTTACGAGTACTTTGTACGAACGTGTTTTAGTCATTACATCTGAGTGATGTCAAAATTTTATTTTAATATCAAATAATTTTTGCGATTTTATTTACATACATTTAAACTATTAAAGTTTAATATACCGTAATTTTTGATAACTATTTAGTTTGCTATCATACTGTATTGTTGGAAAGAAAATTTCACGAATTACAAACATTTATACCTGACATTTTTTAAAATCAACTTTGTTGTAAAAAAAACCCTAAAATTCAAACTTCGATTACATCGAACCGAAAGAGTTCAATCCTAGGACAGAATCCTAGAAGGCCAGTGTTGATTGCTTGGAGAGGTGTTACGTATGACAAGCTCACTAGCCTGGTGACAGGCCTTAATCCTGGTCTTAGTTGCCTTATTGGCACCATCGGTACAAGATTTCAGAGGATGCTAGCATAAAATACTGCATTTACATTTTTATTAAATCCATATGATAAAAAATAACTGGAATCCATCATATTATCAGTCTTAAAAGCGTAGAGTAGTTTTTTATAGACTAAAAAAAGACTGATTCTCTGTTAATCTGACACGTGCTCCTTTAGGTGGAAAGAAAACCATAACACATAAGCACTATCATGTGTGCTATACAACCAATAGATGAGAAAGTAATATATAAATATTGAGTGATTTCAATTTTTCTAATGTGAGACCAACTTCGAGAATTGGGATTCTCAAAATCTACAATTAAGATCTTAATTTTGAAATTATGAACTAGTGTTGCTAGTTTGTAAAGTTCATAAAAATAGATTAAAATTAATGATTCGACTTGACAGAATTGACTAAACAAATAGGCCATATCTTAATGAAAGAAATATTGTTGAGAGAAGCTACTTTATTTATCATATTATGAGTTTCGTGATTCATGTGGGTCTGTTGTATTAAAATACAATAGTAAATAGGAAAAATTAGGCTAAAGTTCCTCTACTTTAGTGATTTAACTGTTTTAGCCCTGCTGTTTCAAAACTACCTTTTTAATCCTCTTTATGCAAAATAACATAGACAAATAGTCTCTGATTCTGACGCCAGACTTTTTTTCGAGCAAAGTGTAACCTGCATGGACGATTTTACCCTTCTATCCGATTTTTCGTCCAAAGTTAAAAAACCAAGACTTCTTCTCAAGTCCTCTCTCCTTCCCTCAAAAAAAATTCCCAATTGCCCAAATTTCCCAAATTGAACCATAATTTCCCAAATCGCCCAAATAGATGAACCCTAATTTAAGACGGTCTCAATTCATAAATTCCCACATATCTGTACCCCAAGCTGAAGATTGGTCAAGGGCTTTCGATTGTGTCTGGGTCTCATTCAACAAGGGAAGTACGTAGTCAGATTTATGGGCATTC
>SOPF01000051.1:0-20028 GCA_012979155.1 Hypericum perforatum | reverse complement strand
TACTCGCAATTTTACGTTGGAGAAGAGTCTCGATTAGCATTTATCCATTCTCCACTGCTTCAAGCAATTAAATAATGTGGTTCCACAGTTTGTGCCCGCTCTCAATCAGGAATTTATTCTTTCTTGCTAGGACCAGAGATTTGTCTGCTTACAGAACTTTTGATTTATTGGTGCGAGAATTTTGGGATCGAAATTCAAATGTTAAAATAAATAAAATTTTATATTATCAACTAATAATACGGTAATCAATACGGTTATTCAAATAAATTTCATCCGACCAAAATTTGTTTGTAATGAAAAGAGTCGCATAACAACTGTAAACGAGAGAGTGACCTAAAATTTATGAGAGAGTGAGTGGATAACAAACAATTTCGTGTGATGCCGAGTGACCATTTGGTCCAGTGGCATTGTTCCCACTCATGTGGGGTGAAGTCCAGGGTTCGACTCCTGGCATGAGCATTTCTGATCTAATAGAATAGAATTTAGAATAGGATCTCAAAAAAAAAAACAAACAATTTCGTGTGATTAGTTAGTATAAACCAGAATGTAGTTTTAAATTGATACACTAAATAATCAATAAACAAGGCTTAAAGCTTTGTCAAACTACATTCTGGTTTTTAGATTTTTGATGTAGCTCTTTCATCATTTTTCTCTGACAACTCATCGCCCTCTCTGACTTGAGAAGATTGTTGAGACATTGGTAAATTTTGAGATAAATTTGGTTGATGTACTGGTGGTTGGTTATGAAAAAAGTTTGTAAGATATTCTGATGAGTATTGAAGAACATTAGGAGGAGGCCTTGGTGGGTTTAGGTAAAAATTTGTTGAATATTTTGTGAATTTTAGAAGGAATCTAAAATTTTAGAAAGATTTTGACTAAGTTAGGAGTAAACTCTAGGATTAGAAGTCAAAAAGTCATAATTTGAACTAAAGTCCGTAAGATGGGTCCAATCATCATGTTCACTAAACTGATTTGGATCCATAATGAAGAGGATTATATAAAGATGAGAAAATTATAAAAAGATGAGAAAAGTGATTGTGAGGAAAAATAAAATGAGAATGACCTCTGGACACGTAAATTGTACAAAATTTTTGAACTACAATTATTCGATTACTAAATATAAATAATTTTATAAAATTATTAATAATATAATTTTTTTTCAAACAGAATGGTGCAAAAAATTAGAAAGATTTTTAAATTTTTTGGGAAAAACTTACTTTAATATTCTTTATATTTACAATTTGACACTTAACACCATGTGGTTCTAAAGATATTAAAGGATATTAATATCCTTTAATATCCTTTATTTTTACAATCATCAAAAAAGAACACGAGGTTTCAAAAAGATCCCACAGTTAATTCTCTCTTTGCCTAAAATTCAAACGATGTCATTTTGTTACAATTGTGACATGCCAACTTAGAATTTTTTTTAACATCCATGTTGCTCACCTGTCAATTTTTTGTCAATTCCAAATCATCTGCGTGACCTCTACCTCATAGGGACCTTCTTGGACTATTTAGGACATGCCACGTAGGCGAGGGCGCCAGCGTTGCTTAGGAGCATGCCATTTGCGAAAATGGATTCCCTGGGGACTTAAGAGGGAGTGTCCCCATATGGGGACTCGAATTTGGACCATCCGATTAGAATAAAAACTCATCCAATGGTTAAAAAATATACAGGGTTATTGTTGTCTTTTACCAAAAGTAGAGTTACCCCTGAGCAGTTAATGTCTCCTTTTTTTAGCTCCATTTTCCCAAATCATGAAAACGTTCCATTTTTTAGCCGCACATTATCATAAATGTTCCTTCTTTTAAGGAAATTTAAAATTTAAATAGTAACTACCCACGTTTTAATTTTTTTTTAAGAAAAAACTACCCACGTTTTACTAGATAAAAAAAATTGTCAAAAGAAAAATAATATTTCAAAACCACTAAATATTGAAACCAATAAATATTCAAAAGAAAAACTACCCACGGTTTACTCATTTTAATAATTCACACTGGTTTTATATTCTTCTCGTTTATTGGTTTGCTGGTTTATTGATTTGTTAGTTTATTGGTTTGCTTGTTTATTGTTTGATAGTATATTGATTTGCTATTTTATTGGTTTTTAGGTTAACTGGTTCACTGGTTTATTGGTTTTATAATTTGCTGGTTTATTGGTTTACTCGTTTTCTCGTTTTAATAATTCACACTGGTTTTATATTCTTCTCGTTTATTAGTTTGCTGGTTTATTAATTTGTTGGTTTATTGGTTTGCTGGTTTATTGTTTGATAGTATATTGATTTGCTATTTTATTGGTTTTCAGGTTAACTGGTTTAATAGTTTTATAATTTGCTGGTTTATTGGTTCATTGGTTTACTCGTTTTCTCATTTTAATAATTCACACTGGTTTTATACTCTTCTCATTTATTGATTTGCTGGTTTATTGATTTGTTGGTTTATAGGTTTGCTGGTTTATTGTTTGATAGTATATTGATTTGCTATTTTATTGGTTTTCAGGTTTATTGGTTCACTGGTTTACTGGTTTTATAATTTGCTGATTAATTGGTTCATTGGTTTACTCATTTTCTCATTTTAATAATTCACACTGGTTTTTATATTATTCTCATTTATTGGTTTGCTCGTTTATTGATTTGTTGGTTTATTGGTTTGCTGGTTGATTGATTTGCTATTTAATTAGTTTTTGGTTTATTAATTTAATAATTGGACGTTCATATTTTTGTTTGAAGGACGCTAGTTCACAAAACCTAGAAAGAATTTAAAGTTTTGTGGGAGGTTAAAGAATTAAATTGCTAATTAGGTGGAAGATAATTAATTACTAATTAGGTGGGAGGATAATTAATGGAGAAATAATTCAAAAAAGGATGGTGGTTATCGAGATTATGGAGAGAGAGAAATCAATGCAATTTTACTGAATCACCCTTTTTAATTCACTTCCTTCTTTTAGTCCCCATATGGGGACTAATAACTAGTCCCCACAAAATCCACTCCCGCCATTTGCTACTAATTAACACACGAGAATGCAACCTGCATCAGACAAAGTCTGACGCCTCTCCAATTCGAAGGTGCTACGTGGCACTATAAGGGCACGATGCCCCTTGGTGTGTATGGTTTTAAAATTGATTTTGTTTATGTATTTAATTAAAATTAGTGTTTATTTACACAATTTGGTCTAAAATAATAAATTCAAGTTTAATTTTTTTTAAATAAAAAATAAAAATGATATTATTTCAAGACTCTGTATATATACATAGAAGAATCTGGATTAACATTTATCCATTCTCCACTGCTCCAAGTAATTAAAAAATGTGATTCCTCAGTGTGTACTCGCACTCACCAAGAAAGAAAAGAATTTAAGAAGAGAGAACAGAACACGCTTTAAAAAATTCCTCCGGCTGTTATAAAATGGTTTTCATCGGTAGTCAAATAGTTTTGTATGTCCGCATTCGCTCACACATAAACTAACTGTTGGTTTGTGTACACCTCCTTTATTTAGGATTTCTATTCGAAGAGATCAAGTGTAACACAAGCTTGCATTCACAACAAGTGGCAAAGGTAATAAAATTTTATATTGTGTACATTAAAATTTAGGCTTAATTAATTATTTTTAATCCAAGTTCCTTTGATATGCGCATATTCTTGTAAGCAAACGAAGTTTGAAGAGCAGAATTTTTTATAGTTACTGCTCGAGTCTTGATTAGATATCGTGATGAGTACTTAGATGTCTGGTGGTCTCGACCATAACAAAGAAAGCAACAGGGCTTCATGGTTGTAATGTAGATCAGACTTTTAGGCAATGTAATTTCTCAGAACAATAATTAATGGGAGACTTTTTTTGTGCAATAATAATGGAAAAGTAGAAATATTTGATATGTCGTTCGATAGTAATTAGCTAATGGATGATTTTAGGCAGATACCTTTTGTAGATAAAAAAAATGAGAAACTAAGATATACTTAAGATAAAAACTACAAACACACTTAAATCAACTCTTGTTTTAATTTAAAAGTCTCAAACTCAACTCGAATCAATATTTGTTGTGATAGTTTAAACCTAAACCAAATTTAAGAATTTTTTTAACAACTCAATTTTTATTTATTCAAAAAAAGTCACCAAATAATGAGCGTCAATACTCGTTATTGCTAGACCGATTAGTGCATCTAAGCAAATGTTGCCTAAAATAACCAAAGATAAAACACCTATTTAACAAGCAGTGCTAATTACATAGAAGTTATCTCAAGGATAACCCGTCGTACGAATAAAAATCTACCAAGAGGACCTATCCTGGTGTTGAACCTATTAATCTCCCCGATTTCTTGCACCGTGAAAGTTGGTATGAAGCAAACCTAAGATGAATGCTTAGAACAGAAGGCACCAGAAAACGATCATCTGACTGTAAATGTTTGATGCGGCTTTGACTGGAAAGAGTAATTATGACTCTGATCTCCGGACCAACGTTCACAAAATGGGAGTTGCCAGTACTGATGTTAATTAGCCTGACAGCTCAAGTGGTCCTTGTCCTCCTGAGCAACGGGAGGAGGTACTCAATGAGCGGATTGCTCCACGCAATTGTTTGGGTCGCTTACTGGGCAGCAGACGACGTGGCTACATTTGCACTCAGCGTCATCTCGACCAACCTGGCCGTGTCCGAGGCCCTCGACTTGACACTCGATCCTCGAAACGAGCTGCAGATATTTTGGGCACACTTCTTCTTGTTGCACCTAGGCGGCCCGGACACCATCACCGCCTTTATGGGGGACGTTTTAGTTTCCTAACATATTTTTGACCAAATTCTAAGTATCAGTCGCTTAATTGTGGTTAGCATCATAGTTTTGAAAAACGACCCGGAGATCGACCCGGTTTGTTGGACAATCTTTGGTCAGACTGGTTGGATTGTCGGTCAGACCAGATTTTATATTTAAAAAAAATTCTATTTTTTGTAATTTTTTGAAGTATATAGGTATTTATATAAAAAAAATATGTAATAAATTAATAATAACATATAATAATACCATTTTTTATCAAATACACCAAATAAAGTATCTATACGAATAATTAATCTCGAATAAAAAAAAATCAGTCATTTTTTCTTATTGAACTGTCCGATTTTTCGGTCGGACTGCTCAGTCGGACTAAAAAAACCCAGAAAATCTCTGGTTCGTTAGGTAACCGAATTGATTAACCTTTTCTGGCCAGATTTTTGAGCAATTTGTGGTCCGACCAATTAGACCATTGGTCGGACCACTAATTTAAAAATTATGGTTAGCATATGATTTTTGGGGATAAAAAAGCTAAATTCGAGGGAAATATATATTTATATTTCCGGTTCTTGCATTGCAAGTCAATTTGGCATGTCGTGGAAAACATGTAGAATCGAAATTCGAATATTAAGAAAAATAAAATATTATATTTTTAACTAATAATATAATAATCAATACGATTCTTCAAACAAATTTCGGGGCAAAATTCGTATGAAAAGAGTAGAATAACAACACTATACGAGCGAGTGACCTAAAATTCATGAGAGAGTGAGTGGGCAACATGCAATTTTTTGTAGTTAGTTAGTATAAACCAGAAAGTAGTTTTAAATGGGTACACTAAATAGTCAATAAACAAGGCTTAAATCTTTGTAAAACTAATTCACAAGAACTGGGTGAGTGACCAAATTGCTTTGGACATAAAGCTGTAAAGAAAGTGCACAAAGTTCTCATCTTACGAACAGATAAGAAAAACAAAAACAAAGCATAGCACTTTCACCATTAAAAAAAGAAGCAAAGGAGAAAATATATCAGCCAATCTAAAACTAATGAATCATTTTGACTAAAAGATATATAGGCGCGCATACACGCACATATAACAACATTATTTTTAATTAACGTATATGTGATTCTGTATTGCGATTTGATGATTTATAAAAATAAAATGAAATCGATAATAAATTAGCTCGAGCGATTTTGGTTGATAATCACATAGCAAATTAGTGGGTGTCATCAGTTTGATTTTTTCATGGTTTGATTTTTTGCAATTTTGCAATGTTGATCGGTTTGATATCCAACTCATATTTATTATTGATAAAAGTTTGGGACCTAAGCCCATATGGGGATTAGTGGACTAGTTAGTGTTACATTATTTAATAGCCACAAGTATCCTTAAATAAAAGTTTAAAGTAAATCAGAAAAATATAAATATTACGTAGGAGGCAAAAGAGCTTCTTAATATTTTATTTCTGATTTATTTTGAATATTACTTTTGGGGGGATTCGTGCAAAAACAATTCAAATATTGGAGTGTCGAGAAACATTTGTCATTCGTCGAATATTTTAAATCATATGACAATGATGTATAAGTCATCAAATCACACATATTACTGAGAATTTTTCGCCCTTCTTGTTTATACCATCCGCAATGGTGCTCCCGTTACAGAGCATGCTCTGGGCGTCACGTCAGTCGTGCCTCTACTCAGTTTTCAGTCTACAGTGGTACCTCCGCTATAGTGTCGTGCACTCGGCACCACGTTAGTTTTTTTTTCAGCTCAGCTTTTTATAATTCAGCTAACTCTATTAAACTCGAATATAAATTTGCGTAACTTTAAAAACTTTAAATTAAAAATCGAATCACTAAATTTTTTGAAACGGAAATTTTATTAAAATCGAAATATATTACATTAGAAGTTGGAATAAAATTACATAATTTTAAAAACATAAATCGTTTAATTCTTAAAGTAACCCCAAACTAATTAGAATATTTAAACGATTTTTCTTGTCATCATCTAATAGTATCTCGAAAGCTTGAACGACAAGTTTGTACGCTTTCTCGATAATAGCAGAGTTGTTGTTCGAAGGGGTGACGAGCTTCCCTATAAGGCAAAAAAGCATGCGAGAAAATATCCGGGTTGGCGGAGTTAGGGAGATCGAGGATCTCGTACGAGTTGGACTCTGTATCGTAGTTTTCGACAACATTGAGTTTGCAAAATACGACTTGGTAATTTTGGAAGGTCTCATTATAGAGGTCCAAGAACCATGCCATCCAGGATAAGCCGTAGGCTTCCCTGAACTTCCCAACTCGAAAATGCTCATGTGTCATCTCAAACATTGACGCGGCCATACTAATTAGAAGAGAAGAGAAGAAGAGTATGTGTGAAAAATAATGAAGAATGTAGGATCTATTTATAGAATTTTTAACTAATTTTGGACCACATCTTTTTACAAAAAATGTGGACCACACCTTTTTTACAATTACATAATTACATAAATTTTTCAATTAATATAATATATTATTTAAATAAATAAGTACATGAGTTAGGGTTTAGGGTTCAAGGTAAGGGTTTGGGTCACGGTTATGATTAGGGTTAGGGTTAGGGTTAGGGTTAGGTTTAGGGTTTATAATTTACTTTAAATTATATTACGTTTCATAATTTATATTAAATTACATCAAAATATAAAATTTATATTAAATTACATAACAATACATAATTTACATCAAATTATAATTTAATACATCAAATTACATAACTTATATCAAATTATATAATTTATCTCAAATGTCATAATTTAAACATTACAATTGAGATTATAGTACTAAAATAATTTTATAAAATTAGTAAAAATATTTAAAAATATATATAATTCAAACATAATTTTGCAAAATGGTACAAATAATTTTTTTATAATTTTTTTAACCCAAAAAATCTAGTTACTTGGATTCAAAAATTTGTATAAATTATCAAAAAATATATTTTTTTTTTCAAACAGAAAAGTTAGAAATGATAAAAAAAATTTAAAATTTTTTTCTAAATTTTTTTTGATTGTTTTCATTTTTTGATTTTTTAAAAAAAGAAAATACTTATGTGGGCATCGTGGCCCAATTAGCGCGGGCCACGTCGCCTAATTTGCCACGCTGGGCGAAAGGTGTGGAGCGCCTCGCCCAATGGCGAGCAGCCACGTGGCGTACCGGGACTGCATGCTCTGGCTGCTGCGGGTGGCCTTAATAATTGACGAAGAGATGAAAGAATTAGACTAGGTACAGACTGACATGTCGTGGGAAACATGTATAAAGCTTTCTCATCACATTTTATCTAGGACAAGAATCTCCACTGCCCCAAGTAAATAATGTGATTCCTAGTACGGAATTTAATTTTTATGACGAGGGTTTAATTACTTACCAAAAAAGACAGTGTTTGTTCTGTTTTTGGTGAACTTACGAGTTATTTAATTAATAAAACATAAAACAACTCACCATATTTCGATATTATTGTTCCTAACTTGGAGCGTTGAAATTGACATCTTACATACTATTTCAAATAATAATATTCTTTCACTTGCTAACTTTATGCACATTGAAGACTCTTGATAAGTATTTATCCGTTCTCCATGGTTCCAAGTAACTAAATAATGCGATTCCACAGGTTGTACCCGCGCTCACCAGGAAAGAAAAGAATTTTTAAGAAGAGAGAAGAGGACACGCCTTAATAATTCCTCCCGCTGTTATAAAATGGTCTTCATCGGCGGATGAATAGTTTTATATGTCCGAATCTGCTAACACAATGGGTATGAACTCAAACTCACCTGGATTATACTAAAATCTAGGCTTCAATACAAGAATACAATTTTATATAATTCATACTCGAATAAGTAATATATGAAGTGATAAAATGTACGGATATGTCATCAGCTAATGACATGTCTTCTTCTGACTGATCATTTGATTGGAAAACTTTTGTGCAGAGATTCCTTATTCCGCGAATTCCTGGAATAAGCTGAGAAATGAAGTGCTATATACACAATGGGAGGTGCCAGTACTGGTGTTAATTAGCGTCGCTTGCCAAGTTTTCCTTGTTCTCCTGAGCAATCGCAGGAGGTACACAAGGAGTTCATGTCTGAATTCATTTCTGTGGTTAGCTTACAATGGAGCAGTCGGAGTGGCTACATTGGCACTCGGCATCATCTCGAACAACCTAACTGCAACCGAGGGCTTCCACTCGGCCCTCAAAAAATATGGCCCTCGAGGCCAAACATCGCCTCAGCCACTCGACCCTCGAATCCAGCTGCAGACATTTTGGGCACCGTTCATCCTGTTGCACCTAGGCGGACCGGACACCATCACCGCTTACGGGGTCAGTGGCGGGTTTAGATTGTTGACTCATAATAATATCTTTTGGCCAATGCCCATTTTAACACCTTTAATTTTATGTGTCGGCACATATGTTTTACATGACTAAGTAACTAAGTATCACTCGGATAACTGTTATTAGTTTAGAAATTTAGGACATCCACTTAGCATGCCACATCATCTTTTCTGCCATGCGGATGATGATCCAGCTTTTTATCACATGAGATTAGACAACCAATTTTGAGGGAAAAATCATCACTTGAAAAGTTTTGAGGGATAGAATCTTGGATAATTTAAGTTACAGGTTTTTGTTAAAGTGATTTTTAAACATGATGTGAAGAGATTGATGCCGCTGATAAATTAATTAATTTAGATCCATAGAGTTGCAACCAGCACTAAGTAATCATAGTAAGTGTCATTTAATTAGTAATTAGTCAAAATCTCTATCACCTGTCAACAGATTTTTTGATTAAAAAAATGATATATCAAAATTTAAAATCACTAACTTGTCTGTTTTTGTACCCGGTCAGATGGAGGACAACGAGCTGTGGAGGCGGCACTTGCTAAGCCTCGTCTTTCACGTAGGCCTCACCCTTAACATCCTCTTCAAGGTGAGGTACCAGTCCTCCTTTACAGCTCTTTCGGCGATGATGTTTGCTGCTGGTTCCATAAAATATGCGGAAAGAACATGGTGTCTCTGGTTCGCAAGTTACAAAAGAGGTAAACGGAAGGCCGAAAGGGAGCTATATAAGCGGATGCGTGATGAGGAGCTGAATCGGTACGATGAAAGATACGTGATGAGGCACGACGAGGTGATCATGATGCTCCTCGACACAGAAGGCATGTTCGCAGATTCCTTCGTGAATCGTCATCCGCTGTGCAAGTGGATCGTGGAGAGGATTAGCAGCCCCGAGGTTATGAGGCTGATCGAGATGGAGCTTGAGATGATGTACGATAATCTCTACACCAAGGCCAGGGTGATCCTGTCATATACTGGGCTCATGCTGCGTTTCGTCAGCTTCCTTCTGACCTGCATTGCCTTGATTCTGTTTTCCTTAAAGAAACGACGGATCCCCTCTCAACTCATTGAGTACTCACTAACCTTCTTGTTGTTTGGTGTCTCGATTAGCCTTGAATTATACGCGGCATTCAGCTTCCTGACCATGTATAGGACGATTTCCTGGCTAAGGGTGCACAATATGGGCGGCGTCGCAGGCTTCATGGCAGATCTCGCAAAGTTGACAGCTCCTAAGAGATGGTCGAATTCCATGGGGCAGTTCAGTCAGATAAGCTACTTCATACAGAACAAACCGGAAGGGCCTCTGCTTATGAGAAGAATTTTCCCGAGGAGGATCATTATGTGGTTCCATGTGAACTACCGTGATGTCCTTCCCGAACTCCAGCCATTCATCCATGAGTACCTCAAGAACGCATCCTCTCGAAAGGGAAGAGAAGACTACTGGAAAAAGCAGCTTCTCTTGGTTCAGAGCAAGGGCAAAGTGCCTTGGGATAAGTACATCGACAACCAGCAGCCTACTTCCTCCCAACTTAATGGGATTGATCCAAAGGAACAGCCATCCTCTCTCTTCCACAGAGAGTTTGGAGAAATGATCATCTTCTTGCACCTTGTCACAGAAGTATGCTACTACATAGATCGATCCGTCTTCGCAACCAATGTTGGTTCCAAGGAGTACGAAAGAATATTCGACAAGTCCAGATTCAGCAAGTACCTCTCGAGGTACCTGATGCATCTGTTCGTTATCTCCTCGGATTTGCTACCCCAACGGACCCCTCTCAGCAAAAGGAAATATCGTCGGAAGATGCTCCCTTTATGGCGAAAATTTTATCATTGGTACGACCTTAAAATTTTATTATCGTGGGAAGGAGAAGGAGAAGGAGAAGGAGAAGGAGAAGATAAGAAGAAGAAAAAGAGGGCAACTAAAGTACGAGCTTGCAAAGTGTTCTGGGAGAAATCCTACTTCATCGGGAACGCAGATGACCTTTCTGATATGCGATTTGCTCAAAATCTCATAAAAGCCATGAAGCCAGATGATGTTCAACCACCTCAGGTAAATGCTGACTTCCACATTGTTCACATTTTTTAATCTAAAATAGAAGCACATTAGCAAATATGACGACTCTAGAGCTACTTGTTTAAGAAGATATTTTTTTTTAGACTATTAATGGAAAGGTATTGGAGTAATTAAAAATAAATATTTTTTTAAAAACGGACCCAAAGGTTACTAAAATTTTAGTCGTTTGTTGTTGAAGTTGTCGCCGTAGTTGGTGAAGCTGACGAAGAGGAAGACAGAGAGGGGGAGACGATATAAAATTAGGCCAAACTCAAGAGATTCCAGGAAAATTTGTCCAAGTGGGTCAACCAGAGACTCATCTAGCCGCTCACCGAGTATTTATTTTTTTTCTTTCAAAAGACATGTATGTATGTTAGGTATGTCGGACAACAAATTTTAAGATAATAATTAAATTTAAGTTTTGAGTAATGTTATTATGTTCATAATATATATTTTTTTGAAATATTTTTCCAGAACATTGAAAAAAATAGACTTTGTATATTTTATAATGTAGTATAAATTTTAAAAAAATAAATCTTAATTATTGAATATATCAAGTCGGTGGCACGCTGTATACTACTATCATGTGATCATGAAACTGTGTCCTGCATGCCATAGCCCATATGTAACTAACTGGAACTTGATTGCGTTTCCTTGAGGGACAGCTAGAACGAAGGTGGGAAGTATTGAGTAAGATGTGGGTGGAGCTGCTGGTGCATGCAGCGGATCAATGCAAAGGGAGGGCACACGCCCGGCACCTTACTGAAGGAGGAGAACTTCTAACCCATGTGTGGGTCCTTCTCGGCCATTTTGGATTTATTGATGAAGCGCTCCTTCCTTTTAAGACAGACCATGACAATGATACTGAGACAGACCATGACGATGACACTGAGACAGACCATGGCGATGATATTGAGACAGGTTAATTACCTTCCATTGTCTGATGCCTGCGGATATATTGCGAATGCGGGCTAGAGGCGCTCTTGATCATTTATTTTTACAACCAATGTATGTATGTATGTATGGTCTGCTTGGATGTCCTCCTTCCTATACGAATATCTATCTTACAAGGAAGGATTTCTTTTTGTTATATTTATGAACAATAAAATTTATATAAGCTGTGACGATGTTTGCTCTTTACATAGAGAATGAATGTGATTGTGATTTTCTTGTTCAGTTAAAAAATTTAATTCCATTTATAATCATAACAATTTTCGCTGTTGTTGAGACCTTAGTTCTTTTTTTAAGAGGAAAAGGTCGTCAAAATAGACAATGTGGCATGTTAAGAGCGGAGGGGGGGAAGTTTTGTCTGTGCTCTGTTTGGCAGGTTCGACGCCTATCTATCTATTCCTGATATATGATTTTATGGTTTGAGAGATCTTGTTGTCGAGACATATCTGCTTCTATAAGGTGCATCTTTTGGTATGTTAAGGATTTACAAGCCTATAGGCGCTGAATTGCAGGTAGAGGGTCTCACTGTTGGTACTTACCATTTGGTTCCTTCTGTTGCAGCCCTCCTTAGGAATGGGAAGAATAGGATTCTGCAGGGGCCATTGAACTCGAATGTCGAATTGGACATCAATGGCAGTTGTGCATCAGTGAGAGGGAGTACGCTATATCGAAATTGGAGCTCGAAGAAGAAACAATCACTTGGATCCCTATGTGCAGATGGAATTGTTGAAGCATATCTTTCGGATACCTTCTCCATTTCCTCCACATTTTGTTGTACCTCCGCACAGAACAAGATCCCTTGCTTCTCTTCACTTGTCCATCTCGGTAGATTTGCTCCACTTTTGTGTGGGAAAGCAGCCGTAATAGGGTTTATTAGTGAATTATTCATACATGTACAACTTTGTTTGTGAATGAGAATGAAGTTAAAATAAAATTTATTTGATCTTCGAACAAGATACAAAGTAACCTAAATTCTTTCTTAGGGCCAAAGTGCTATTTTGTGTTGATTTTGGTCGTGGTGTTTTTTAATAATTAAATTTTTATTTCATAAGAACATAAAGTTTTACATATTTGCAACTCCGGATGTTGAATTCTATCAATAAGAGTTCATTCATGCTACGTGGACCTGGCTAGCTTGTCAAAAGGGAGACCATTGGACAGCCATCTTTAGATGCGACGAGGAAATCTTGAAACCTTTGGGAAGAAGTGTTGTTGTATGATGCGTAACACGCAAAACTGTTCAAAATAAAACTGCATGGATCCATATAATTTTTCTAGTTATGGATAATAGACAGCAGAAAATGAAACAAAAGCAAAAGGGAGACAAACATACATCAATTGTTGTGATGCCAGAAACAGACTCTGGTTAATCTGCGTGAAACTGAATTCATTTGTCGCCAAGCAGAACATATCAACAACTTCTTGGTCGTACAAAATTTTCTAGATCACCAGTCCGAACAAAGTTAGATTTGCTATGCTAAAAAATTTATCAATTACGTTAATGAAAAACTAATTCTCTAACATGGTACATTCTAATATCTAGAAGAAAGTGGCCAATTGATTAATATTGTGTCCTATATTAACCTTTTCTATCTCTTTGCCCGGAGATCCGACATGCCAGACGGGAAAGTTCACTTGAGCAAACTCGGTATCGTTATTATGTCTGCCTAGCTTGAGATCCATACTTGCAGCAGCAGTCTGGCCGGAGAGGCGACGGGTACAAAGCAAAGTAACACGCTTACTTATCCTTAAACCAAAGGGAACAAGCTAAAACCAGCATCAACAAGAAGACATGGTTAGAGATCAACATAAGAGAATAGTAGCGTAGATACTTTCGTAGAAAGAGAAGGGTAAGGTTGTTTTGAATTTGAGGTATTACTGTTCGATCAATAACCTGAATAGGAAAACACGATCAGACGCAAGGAAGAAATTAAACACTATTTTAAACAAGTTTTCGGATTTTCTAACAAAAATATTCAACTCTTTATGCTAAGCTTTTTAAAAAATGAGCAAACCCAACTACCCAAGGTATACATTGAGGCTAAACCCTAAATCCACTTGTTCGTACCTAAACACGCTGAAAAGTATAGCCCTAACATGAAAAAGAAGGAGTTTTTGGTTAAAATTTAGGGAAAAGTTCACTTTAGTACCCTGTGGTTTCACTAATTGACACTTAACGACCTGTGTTTCCAAAAACATCCAAAACAATCCTGAGATTTCAAAAGGACTTCACGGGCAGCAGCTCCCTTGCCCGGGACCAAAACGACGTCGTTTTACGGGTGACTTGGCATCCACCTCAGCACTGACGTGTTAAAAAAATTTCTTTGAAAGAAAAATGACGTCGTGAAGCCCCTTCGACCGTGAAGCCCCTCTCCTCTTCATCGACCACACTCCGACCGTGAAGCCTCTCCGACCGTGAAACCCCTCTCCTCTTCATCGGCCATACTCCATCACCATCAAAAACCAGAAACCAGCAATTGTGTGTTCATCAACCAAACTCCGTCGCCGTCATCGCTGTCAAATCTCAAAGGGGAACAAGGGTTAGGGTACGAGGCATCGGAAATGGCCCTGGCATCAGAAACCTTCCCTCGACCTCCCTTCCCATCGGAAATGGCCCCAGCATCAGAAACAGCCCGGCATCTCCAATAGTGGGATCCTCTTCTCAGCCTTCTTCTTCACTGGCGGCTTTCCCATCCATGGACCTCAGAGTAGCTGAAACAGAACTCGAACGGCGTGTCCAGGGAGGAGGTACGACATGCCAGAGTTCTCAATCACAACGCCGCAGCTCAAATCTCTATCGAGGGTGAGCACCTCGCCTTTGTTGACCGATTTGTAGTACTTCGTCCTCCAGTGTGGGAGCAGCGACAGGAGGAATCGAGGAGGAGGAGGAGGAGTTCCAAAGAGGGAGATGGAATTAAGGAAGAGGAGAAGGGAGAGGTTAGTGAGGTTGAGGAAAACGTCGTCGTTTTTCTTTCAAAGAAAATTTTTTAACACGTCAGCGCTGAGGTGGATGCCAAGTCACTCGTAAAATGACGTCGTTTTGGTCCCGGGCAAGAGAGCTACTGCCCGTGAAGTCCTTTTGAAACCTCATGATTGTTTTGGATGTTTTTGGAAACACAGGTCGTTAAGTGTCAATCAGTGAAACCATAGGGTACTAAAGTAAACTTTTCCCTAAAATTTATTAATGTAAAATATGTAGTTGCGAGAATTATCTATAAAACACAGCCGGACAATTATTTGATTATTAATCATCTACGAATAACAAAATGGAAAACAAAAAAAAACAAAAAAAGAACATGGAGAAGAAGCCCTATCTCGCTCTGAGTTTCGGGAGAAAATCATGCCGGAACACGGAAGATGGGGGTTTGGATTCGGTCCTGGACGTTAAAAAAGTCCAGTACCGTTCTGGACAATTAAGTGGTTTTTTTAATTTGATTAACTGGGTTTGTTAGTATTTTCAAGTGGTTTTACCAAGCGGATCAAGTGGTTTTGCCAAGCGGATTTTTCAAGCGGATGAAGTGGTTTTTTCAAGCGCGGGATCAAGTGGTTTTTTCAACTGGATCAACTGGTTTTGCCAGTATGTTCAAGCGATTTTGCCAGTATGATCAAGTGGTTTTTGTCATATGTTCAAGTGGTCTTGCCAGTATGTTCAAGTGGTTTTGTCAGTATGATCAAGTGGTTTCGTTAGTGTGTTCAAGTGGTTTTGCTCATGTGTTCAAGTGGTTTTGCCAAGCAGATCAAGTAATTTTTCAAATGGTTTTTTCAATTAAATCAAGTGGTTTTTTAATCGGATCAAGTGGTTTTTTCAAATAGTTTTTTCAAGCGAATCAAGTGGTTAAATAATCGAATCAACTAGTTTTTTTAACCGAATCAAGTTGTTTTTCAAATAGTTTTTTCAAACGGATCAAGTGGTTTTACGGAACCACTTGATCCGCTTGAAAAAAGCACTTGATCCCGATTTTAAAAAAGTCCAGGACCGTCTTGGAAATCCGGTCCAGGACCGAATCCGGTCTCGGAGGATGGAGCGAAGTTGTATTGGCTAAGGCATATGTTTATTTATAACTCAGATATCTTTTCCTTTCCAATCACAATTTGAATAAAAAATATTTATCTATTCCACGTTTACATGCTCAGAAGCTACGGAACCGGAGTCTCTCCACAGTATGGTGAAGCCAGTGTGATTTTCAAAAAATATTCTGCACTCTTTAGAGTGGGAGTCGATATCAGTGGATTTGGAAATTGATAGATTTGTTGGGTTTAGGGTTAGGGTTTGGAAATTGATAGATTTTTATTTTGGTAACTTAGTGGTCGTAGTCATTGGGTTTTGGTTCGAGTTTTGGTGTTCATACGAAGAGATTGAATAATGTAGTTTTTATTTTGTTTTTTTAAGTGGATTTTTATCAGTTCCATGATAAAAATTCACCGACATTGTCACAAAAGGGTGTAGAGACCGCACAGTAGAATTTCTAAAAAAATAGGGCCATTTCATGTGTTACCAAAATCTAAACCTTAAATATATCATACTTCATATGATAGTAATTTTCCTTAATTTAAACCAATTAAAAATTAGGTATAGTCTTGATCGACATCACTTTATTTTTCTGGAGTAGTTTCTTTTCTCAACATAAAAGTTTAAATAGACTCGTAAGTCGTAACTATGACATGGCGAACTTATCTTTCGACAAATAATGTCAAAAAAATTGGATTTTTTTTAATTAGTGTTACTATTCACCAACTTTTATCAATTTGGTGCCCAATGTTCGAAATTATGATTTTGGTGTCCAGGGTGGACAATCGGGATAAAATCTCGGTTACTGGGTCAATAACCGGGATTTTAGCCCGGTTTACCCAATAGCCGGGATTTTATCCCGCCTATTGGTTGTAAAAACCAATAGCCGGGATTTTATCCCGCCTATTGGTTGTAAAAACCAATAGCCGGGATTTTATCCCGCCTATTGGTCAATAGCCGGGATTTTATCCCGATTGTCCACCCTGGACGATTTTGGATGTTGGGTACCAAAATGATAAATATTCGTGAATAGTAACATCAAATAAAAAAAAATCCCATAAAATTATACTTATTCAAATGTATTTTAAAAAAGTCAAGTCCGAAAAATATGCATATAATGAGAAATCAATCATAAAATTACCCCTACAAAGGCTCCGACCACCTCCCTAAAACCTCATAGCAAAACCCTAATTAAAGCTAACCCAAGAAGAAAATGGGAATTGGGGGATCTCTAATTACTTCAATCTGAACCCGATTCCTCAATTTGGAAGTGGAGAAGTAACGTAACGTCCAAGGAGAATGAAACCCAATTTCAAAAGTCTCGGACTTTAGGAGTTTTTCCATGTGGGTGTGTCCGTTTTCGGGTCAGAGAGTGAATTCCAGTTGATAAGGGCTCCTCGCACTTGGTAGGGATAATGGTTGTGTCCTTTAGGGTCTCCAAGACAGGGAATAGGTACAGGCCAAAGCCGGTTATCCGGCCAGAGGCAGGTATCGATGAGGTGCAGGGGAATTCGGACGAGATCAAGGGTTTCGGGTCGAAGGATGTCCCTTCTTACAAAATGCTTGAGGTAGTTTATGTTTTTCTATTTAATTTTTAGTTTTGTTCTGTTTTAACTGATGAGAATTGGCGATGGAAGTTAGTAGGATGAGATGGAGAAGATAAGTGTACTTATTTTTCACGTATCTGTTGTCTAAAGCAAAATTTGAGTTAATGTATAGTTTTTAGATGAATGGTTTATTAGTTGGAGTTCATGTTTTCGGTTTTTTATGTAATTTGGTTGGTTTTTTTTTTTTATTACCTACATCACAATCTTAGCATTTTTTTTTTGCCGTAGAGTGTGTATAGCGTGTGGCTATTCCTAGTCTTACTGCCGATTTTAATTCTGTGTAGGGACATTCCATGGAGGGTGGTGGCAGTATAGCTGAAATCTCAAGTTCATTACTATCCGGTAGACTCCCTAGTTTGTCTCTGCATAAGATATTGATTTTCGTTTGTGGTTTTGTTGCTCTTTCTTATTTCTGACACTTCTCGTTTTCTCTGTCGGCAGAACATGAAAGTTCATTTACGTTAAAACTGTATGCAGATGGCTACTCTATTGGCAAGCCTTCAGAGGTTGGTTACAAGAACCCTGTCTCCAACATAGTTTCATTACTAGTGTGAATGTCTTTCTCTGTTTTCTTTTTCTTTTGCATCTGAGTCTATGTCGTTCTCTTTTACTTTCAGGAGGGTATACCTCAGACTGGAAGCCAAGATGCTCCTAAGTTATTGCTCCCATATGATAGGACATCAGAAACTTTTTTTTCGGTGAGTTTGCATTTGAACCAGGCACGAACTTGTCACTGACTTGGCTATTTTTTCAAGGTCAAGTTGAACCAAGCACTTGTATAATTTTCATTTTTTATTCGGAATCCTCTTCACCATTTCCAGAGGAACTGATTTACTTTAGAGGGTAATTAATTTGCTTGGTTCCACGTGGAAAACATCTTGATACTTCCAACATTTTCCCTGTTTCCTTGCTAAATAAAATTTTTCCTGTTTCAAATATTTAAATAAGACAGCTCCCTTATATTTTGTAGCCGGCGCAATTGGTTCATGTCTTCACTGCTTGATCTTTCTCCTTTATTGATTTTCTTGTGTTCTGTTTTTTCCTTCATGTGCAGGCGATTGAGTCTGGCCATTTACCTGTGGATTTTCTGGATGACATACCATGCAAATTCATTGATGGCATGCTTATATGTGAGGTGATTATTCATGCTAAGTCAAGTGTTTGGTGGCTGCTCTTGTTGGCAATTTAATCTGAAAGAAAATTCCTACTCGAATAGCATTAGTATTAATTCTGTCCACGATGAGGCATGATCATTGTGTTTGCTATCTACTAAGGTCCTAAGTTGCCAATATTTAGCACAAAAATTAGTTCCTAATTATCAATATGCAGGTGCACGATTACAGGAAGTGCGCTCTCGAGCATGTGGCTGATACATCACCTGTTGTCAATAGAGTGTGCCTGAGGATGTCCCTGGAGAATGTGGTGAAGGATATCCCATTGATAACAGACAACTCTTGGACTTATGGTGACATGATGGTAAGCATTATTATATCAGCAGACCATGCAAGCATTTGTATATTATATGCACTCAGTCTTCATCTTTAATTGTAGGAAATTGAAGCACGGATATTAGAAGCCTTGCAACCACAACTTTTTCTAGATCCTACCCCGGATATTAGAAGCACGGACAATGCAACCATGCAGGAGCAGGTGTCAGGATCCAATGTCATTGTTTCAGGAGCTTCCTCCGCTGCACAGGACGTCTTTATCTCACACAACGACAGTGTAAATTCTGGGCCGTCTCTTCATGGAAAGAGGGAGACTTCTGATGGAAGAACTCCCTTGTCTACATTGAATAAGAAGGCAAGGCTCACATCACCACCATCCGATGGAATGCAGCAAAGAGGACAGCCAATGGATATCCTCCACGTATCAGAAATGAACATGAGAAATATTGTATTTCAACAGCCAGCAATGGCTAGAGGCACGCCATATTCTAATGCGGGCATGCTTTTGAATCCAAATCCTGGGCAATCATCATTTCCAGCTGGTATGAGATTCGGTCCCAAGGAGGAGCAGTTCGATCAAGAAAAATTGAATACAGAGCTTTATCAAATGGGTCACTTTGATCCACAGCAAAGAGTGCAACAAAATGTCATGAGAACTAATATAACTCAGGCAGCTTGGAACAATCATAACCAAGAGTTGAGAAAGGAGGAGCAGCTGCGGAAGAGGAAGTCGGAACAAAATCCTCGGTTATCTACTAGTGCTTTGGCTCAGCCTCCATTATCGTCAAAATCTGGTGAATTTTCTAGCTGCTCGGGAGGACCCCACTTCGGTG
>SOPF01000049.1:0-10692 GCA_012979155.1 Hypericum perforatum | reverse complement strand
TTATTTAATTTTACAATTGTATAATAAGGATTAATCAAAATCTTTTATGTAATTTCATTTTTGTTTTTAAATTTAAATTTCAGTTTTTAAATTTATGTAATCATTTCCAAGTTCCCATATAATATATTTCGAATTTATTAAAATTTTCATTCGCAAAATTTATTGTTTTCATTTTTTTTGGTATTTTCGAAGTTACGCGAAAAAATACTCGAGTTTGGTACAGTTAGCTGAATTAAAAAAAAAACTGAGCTGACAAAAAAGTTTACGTGACGCCCAGAGCGTGGCACTGTAGCAGAGATGTGAGTGTGAGCTGAAAACTAAGAGCAAAGGTGTGCTGATGTGGCGCCCAGGACGTGGCAGTATAACGAGAGTGTGAGTGTGGATGGTCTGAGTGATTAAGACTAGCGTTTAAGTGGTGGCATCATATTATCCCCGCTCGGGCGTCTTTGCCAATTGAACAATTAAGCATTCTTGCGTCTCTTGGGAAATTGGAAAAGGACGGTTCAAGAATTTGTCTGTCATCAAAAAAATTACTATAATTATAAAATAAATATGATTCAGAATATCTAAAAAATTGTACTTTTTTAAAATTATGATAACATTTATGGACTATATATTTACCGGCGTACTATATTACTTCGCTAAAATTATTCGCGCGAAATAATGTTGATTTGTGATTTAGGCATCGTCAATCATCTCTCAGTACTGATTTGAATTCGAATGCTACATAGTTTATCTTTAATCCTTTAATATACAACACGATATGCACATAAAAAGAAGACTGAGATATAATACGTGTAACAGCTCAATTAAAATGAAATCAATTCTCAAATGTCGTCGTATTGCAATGATATTCCAAAAGCAATCAGATCCAACATGTCATTAGCCAACTGGTAGCCATTTCCTTTTCAAGATATCCTCCATTAACCAAATCTAATTTTATAAACAAAAGTAAACGAAAGGAGACGCCTTTCATTTATTTAGCACAATAATTTAATACTCAAAATTGGGAAAAAGACATCTTGTATTTTTGACCAGCAGCTTCCCAGCCGCCTATGGAGGCCTAACGTACATCCAATCCCAGTGGGACCCACACAACGCACAATCCATAACACCCACTCAGAAATTTCCACGTGTCTTCCTAACCCTCACTCCATGGAGACATGGCAGAACGTAACTGCTTCAACAACCTGTCCGAACTCCGAAACCAGACATAGAAGAGAGCTTCCCTTCCCACCTTCTATTCCCATCTCCCGGAAGAAATCAAACCTCTAAATTTCGGATATTCGGACTCGGATATTATCGAAACCAACATTAAGTGTTACAGACACAAATAACCCAGCATCTGACACAGAATTAAGTGGCGTTATACATAAAATGAATAACTTATCTTGATAGAGCATCCAATCCAATAGAATCTCATCCTAACCTCAATTATTTCTTCTTTCTTTCGTGTAATCAAAAGAAACCTACCCCGATCCGACAAGTTCTTCACTTTCTGTACCCTTTTGGGCAATAAAGTCCGAGAATTTCCTTTGCTCGAAAAGGGAATGTAAGAGGAACCAACAACCCATAAAATTTGAGAAAGAAAGATTCCAACTTTACCGGTACCCGTTAATAATCCTCTTCAGTTCCTGAGATTGGAACCGTTTCATTTAAGAAGGAAAAATTCCAACTTTGCTGGTACCCATTAATCTCCGGCGAGTGCTGAGCTCAGAACGGTAAGGATTATAACGAATGTCTCTAATCCGGAGGAGGAAGCCTCCCATCGAGGAGCCGCCGCCGAAAGAGGAAATTGTAGAAGAGGAAATTGATAAGAGCAATGGGAAGGAGAAGGAGAAGAAGAAGAAGGGAGGAGGGAGTTGGTCGTGTTTGGACAGCTGTTGTTGGCTGGTGGGGTGCATATGCGTGACGTGGTGGGCCCTTCTGTTCATGTACAACGCCATGCCTGCCTCGTTCCCGCAGTACGTGACGGAGGCGATCACGGGGCCCACGCCGGACCCGCCTGGTGTCAAGCTGAGGAAGGAGGGGCTCAAGGCCAAGCACCCCGTCGTGTTCGTCCCCGGGATAGTCACCGCCGGGCTGGAGCTGTGGGAAGGGCACCAGTGTGCCGATGGGCTCTTCAGGAAGCGGCTCTGGGGTGGCACCTTTGGTGAGATCTATAAGAGGTAAAAAAAACTAAAAAGCTCACGGTTTGGTCTTTTTTGGGGGGTTAGTGGCTTGGTGCAGTGTAATGTTTGAAGTTTCCTTAATTGATTAGTTTAATGGGAGATAGAGTGAGGTGCACGTTTGGTTTATTGGTATTGTGGTCGGATGTTGGTAGCTAGTTGTTGCGATTGAATGTGGTGTTTTTCTCTGAAACATGGTTTAGTTCGTTGTTAGACCCTCGATGTTCTATCCAAAAATTTACAGCAATCGATTGGCTGATCATTATCACTTATATGCCACACTCGCAACTATTGACGTGGTAATAAGAACAGTTGTCATCTTAGATTGTTTCCCAATCAACAATCTTTCCTCATCGGCGGGTTGTTGTGGATGTGCTTGTTTTTATAATGGGGAATTTTCTGTATTTGGCCATTCAAAATTTTAGATTGGCTGGTGAAGTTCGAGATAAAGAATGGAATGGAGGAAGTCTTGAATACATGTTTTTAATTCACTATAAACTTTTCTGCAGGATCTTCGTTCTTCTGGAAAATCTTTGAGGAAGTGAAATTTGTTTTTTGAGACTCTACTCGGTCTAGATAATGATTTTACAAGCGCGGAAAAGTAACGTTGCCTTGTCTAGCCGTTTGTATCAGGCACCTTTTAGTACTGATTGTTTCCTGAATGCATTGGTAGGCCTCTCTGCTGGGTAGATCATATGTCACTGGACAATGAAAGTGGACTAGACCCTCCTGGTATACGAGTCAGGCCTGTCAGCGGGCTCGTGGCTGCCGATTACTTCGCTCCTGGTTATTTTGTGTGGGCAGTCCTGATCGCTAACTTAGCTCGTATCGGGTACGAGGAGAAGACGATGTATATGGCCTCCTATGATTGGAGACTTTCGTTTCAGAACACTGAGGTATCGCTCAATCCTTCAGCTCTCGCAGATTTGCTTCTTGTATCAGTATTAGTAATGCATTCTGAATTTCTTTTGAGCAGGTTCGTGACCAAACAATGAGCCGCATCAAGAGTACGATTGAGCTTATGGTGGCTACAAATGGAGGGAGCAGAGCAGTTATTGTGCCACATTCTATGGGTGTTATTTACTTTCTTCATTTCATGAAGTGGGTCGAGGCACCGGCTCCAATGGGCGGTGGAGGTGGCCCGGACTGGTGCTCGAAGCATATAAAAGCGATTATGAACATCGGCGGACCTTTTCTGGGGGTTCCTAAGGCGTTTGCCGGGCTCTTCTCTTCTGAGGCAAGGGATATCGCTGTTGCAAGGTAGGTGTTCATCTCATGTTCATGGTTGTCATTGTCTTCATGTTTATGCCTGCACAAAGCCACATATATTAGATAACTTAAGGAAATTAGTTGAACGTGCAGGGCCATAGCTCCAGGGTTCTTGGACAATGACATTTTTGGCTTTCAGACGCTAGAACATGCTATGAGGATGTCTCGTACGTGGGACTCGACTATGTCGATGATTCCAAGAGGCGGTAAAACAATCTGGGGTGATCTCGAATGGTCACCCGAGGATGGCCACGCCCCTTGTAAGAGTAGGGGAAAGAAAAATGTAACTCAGGAAGAAAGCGTCGACAATGAAAACAAGAATCCTAAAAAACCTATCAAGTATGGCAGGATGGTTTCATTTGGTAAAGATGTGGCGGAAGCTCATGCATCTGAAATTGAGAGGATAGAGTTTCGAGTAAGTTCTTTCCAAACTGAAACTCAACTGGATTCTGATTTTACTAGACCAACATGCATTTCTTGTGACCCGGTAGTGAGCCAAATCACTTCATTGCAAGCCATTCATTGTCTGTTCTCGGACATTTTCTCTGTTTTGAGGCATTTTCTTCCTAGTGCATGAGTTCCAAATGGTATTGATGTACTCTTGGCTGTCTCAATGCTTAGAATGCCGTAAAAGGCCAAAGCATTGCAAACACAACCTGCAGAGATGTGTGGACAGAGTACCATGAAATGGGGATTGGAGGCATCAAGGCTGTAGCAGAATACAAGGTGTTTACTGCTGAATGTATCGTTGATCTTCTCAATTTCGTCGCCCCCAGAATGATGAAACGCGGCAGTGCTCATTTCTCGTATGGAATTGCAGACAATTTGGATGATCCGAAATACGAGCACTACAAGTACTGGTCAAACCCCTTGGAGACAAAGTGAGAATCTCCTTTCTTATTGCTATCATACTTCCCCTTGAAGGGTTACATCTACGATAGTATTGGGATACTCGGGTTTCCCGTGCTAGTTGGTTTCTGAAGCTCGTCTGCAATGTTGAATGACATGATTGAAATATGATACTTTTCAGCATCAGCTGCTGCAACTGTGGAAGTCATGACTAGAATAATATATGGCTTGATGCAATTCATTTTTTCTTTTTACGAGGTTATGGGTTGTTCCTCCTCCTCACGCTCTACAGAACTTCCTAACTATTTCTCCATCTATTCGGCACTTGCAGGTTACCTAATGCTCCAGAAATGGAAATTTTCTCGTTGTACGGGGTTGGTATACCAACTGAAAGAGCTTACGTATATCGGATGTCTCCTTCGGTAGAATGCCACATTCCATTTCAGATTGATTCGTCGGCTCAAGGGGAAGATGATGATAGTTGTCTTAAAGATGGAGTCTTCATGGTTGATGGGGATGAGACTGTTCCTCTTCTTAGTTCAGGCTACATGTGTGCTAAAGGGTGGCGTGGAAAGACAAGATTTAACCCTTCAGGAAGTCGCACGTATATTAGGGAGTATAGTCATTCTCCTCCAGCGAATCTGCTGGAGGGCCGAGGCACCCAAAGTGGTGCCCATGTCGATATAATGGGAAACTTCGGACTCATCGAGGATGTCATGAGAGTGGCTGCTGGAGCAACAGGCGAAGAGTTGGGAGGTGATCAAGTTTATTCAGATATCTTCAAGTGGTCTGAGAACATCAAATTGAAGCTCTAAGTGTTCGTGGTATGTAATTCCTTCTGTTGGCTTACCAATCTCCATTTAACTGCTAAACATCATGGTAAAGACACGTTGGAACTCAGAAGTCTTGGGGTGACCTTTATTTTTCTCTATCTATACTTCATCTGATAAGTAGCTTGGTTCCTCAGGAGAATTCAATGGAAAGATATTCGACACGGAACTGATGGATACCACAGCTTGTTAGCTGGAGAGAGTCTGATCATTTGAGCTTGTTCTGCTTATGTTCACACTTTTGCCCCAAAGGGTGGCATGTACGCAGCATTATTAATGAAAATTTGTTTGCAAAAAGATGAAAGCATGTACAAGAAGCTGTGAGGGGTTGGTGTGGAGTTGACTGCACAATTGTTTTCGCATTAGTTCAGGTGTAATTTGTATCTTTGAGCAGTTGACATAAAGGTTCAAGCTGTCAATCTCCGGCTAAGTCAACCAGTAAACTTTTTTGTTCCTTGTGAATAATTCCACAGTTTGATGATTTCTTGTGAATAACAATGGATTCGAAGAAAACTATCACAACTAGTTTCATGCTTTAGGTAGAAGAAATGTGTAACGTCTCGTGATTTGACCGATTGGCTCTACTGTACCAACACGAGTCTTTTCAGCGTGCTTTGTTCTCACTCACACGCACCGTGAGAAACTTTCTAAGAGATCACCATCCTCATCCTACCTTCGCATTACATATACGAGATATCATAAAATGACACCTAACTGCACCTACACCAAAGTGATTACATATTTCATTTATCTCATTTGAATATAAAATTCAATAAAATCATTATATTGTTTTAAAATATCCAGAATATACTGGATCATAGTAATTGATACCTCTTATAATTTAATTTCTCCAACTCATCCAATAATATTGGAGTTCGAGTATATCACAATTTTGCTTTCTTAAAATAAAGTCAACATTTTATTCTTTTATTTATAATATTATACTTATCGAGATTACGATCATCATGTAAAATTTTTAAACAATTATTATATTATAAATTATGAACTTATTTAACCACCACTATTTCAACTAATTGACTTTATCTTGCAATACTTAAATAACAAATAACAATTTTCAAATTTACCAAATTATTGATATTAACAAGTATATGTATCATGGAACAAAATTAACAAAAAATACAGAAAAAATATATTAATTATATCATCAACTTCTATTGATCGCTAATTTTCCAATGCGATATTTCACATATAATTTATTATTCTCTCTAAATTATCTCAATTCTCAATTGAGATTAACATAAATTGACATCTCTACTTATTTATAAAAAATTTCATGATATCTCATTTATATAAAAGACTTCACATGTTCACGTTACCATGAAGAAATATATAAATTCACCATATATATTTACGGCCAATTTTCCTGCAGGGGTTGGATTTAAAAAAATTAACCAAAATGGGGTCGTCAGAAAAAGTTTTCCCTTCTGGGGTCGGTACAAAACCGCAAAAATAAATGCAGTTTTGGCATTCCCAAAACCGCGTTTATTTCTACGGTTTTAACCCAAAACCTCACAAATTTCTGCGGTTTTGTGCACTTAAATAAATTAAAAGTTGCGGCTCGGCTCGGCTGAGTGGTGTGAATCTGGCTAAAAAAATAATAAAAATATTTTTTTTATCCCCGAAACCGCATATATTCCCGCGGTTTTGAACTGCTACCATTTTTTAATTAAGTTAAAACATTATATACTGTTCGAGATGACTGATGTAGATAAAACATATAATTGCAAAATGTGGAAATCCAACGAGCACCAATTTGTTGAAAAATTCATTGATATTTGGTATCTGGATCAATTCCAATAATTCATTATCTAAATATTGTTGCTTAACCTTTCTTATAACTAGAGATTTTATTGAGAAAAACATATTTACGGGGTACAAGGTTGAACAAGATAAAAAATCGTGGCAGAGAAACGATGATTGTTGGTTAGATTTACAGATTTGGAACGACACAAAATGGCTTGATTCATAATCTATAATCTATGTGCAATTTGTTAATATTCCTATATTTAATTAAATTTGGTTAGTCAAACTTTATTATCATATCGATGGAATAATGTCTCCAACCTATATGACTTTGATATAAATATTGTAACTCAAGAAACCGCAGGAATATATGCGGTTTCGGGGATTAAAAAAATATTTTTGTTATTTTTTCAGCCAGATTCACACCACTCAGTCGAGTCGAGCCGCAACTTTTAATTTATTTAAGTGCACAAAACCGCAGAAATTTGTGAGGTTTTGGATTGAAACCGCACAAATAAACGCGGTTTTGGGCATGCCAAAACCGCATTTATTTTTGCGGTTTTGTACCGACCCCAGACAGGGAAAACTTTTTCTGACGACCCCATTTTGGTTAATCTTTTTAAATCTAACCCCGTGCAGGAAAATTGTCCTATATTTACAAGCACATAAACACTAGTTGATATCGTGTTGTTGATTTAAACAATAGCATAATATATAACTTAATATGATTATTGATTCAAATATCATTTACCACCTTCAAATTGCAAAAATAAAAGTTATAATGCAATTTATAGTGATCGCTAAACTTCAGTTATAGTGATTTAAAAAAAAGGACTAAATCCTGGTAAATGTGATTTTGCAACGACACCTTTTTATAGCTAAACTGTAAATTAGTAAGTAAGTACCTGTCGTCTCTCTTTGGTCAAGAGACGGTCAAACCCCTCGCAAACCCCCAACTCCTCTTGACCTTGGCCCTCTCCTCCGTCTCCTTTTTTCCGGCGATGATCTCTTCTCGAGACCTTCAGGAGATCGTCTCCAAGCTATCCGCCGATAAAGCTAAATCCCGCGAGGTAACCGTCTGTCTCCTTCAATAAACTAATTTTTTATTTTCTTGTTTATAATAAAGATTAATTCTTTATTTTTGTTCTGTTCCTAGGAAGGGGTTAAGCTTTTAAACACGTGGCTCGACGGCGAGAGGTCGGTGGTTTTCTGCCACTACCTTGGCCGCCAAACCGCCGCTCTTAAACCCAACCAAATCCCTCACTGTAAGTACACTCCAACTTTATTTACCATTTCCTGTTTTGGAGTATTTTTTTTTTCCTTCTCATTTTAGGGTTCCTTTCTATTTCGCAGCCGAAACGTGGCCGTTTCTGGTCTCCCTACTCGTGCAATGCGTCTCCTCGGAGGTCTCCTCCAGCAAACGGAGGCTACCGAAGTTCAGCTTCGCGAAGACGCTGCGGATTGTTGTCCAGCGTGCTGAGGATGCCAAGTTCTCAGGTTTTGTTTGGAAGTTGTGTTTTAATTTGTTAGTGTATATGTTTTTGAAGTTTATAGGTCTTACTTGTGCAGGGAAGCCGCTGCCGTTGTTACCTGTGGTTAAGACGCTGTTTAGTCATGTGTGGGAGATACTAAGCAATGTCCCGAGCTTCCAGTCAGAATACGCGGTCATACTCCGGCATTTGTTGTCTGTTAGAGATTATCGGTTCCACTTGAGGAGCAGAGTGTACTGCCGTGAGTTTCGTTTTGCTTTGATGCCTTTGATTACAGAAGTCCATTTGGTGCTCTTTTCTGAAGTTGATTGCTCTTAATGGCTTAATTTGTCTTTCTTTATTATTCGTGGAGAAAAGGTCTTGTTCTGCTATACTTGGAGAAGGTCGAGAGCAGCTTGCCTCCGGAGGTTACTTGCTCGAAAGAGGAAGTGTTTCGTTATATCCTAACTCTTCACTCTCTTCTGGAAAACCCTCCTGGAGATTTCCCTGATGATGCCAGAGAAGCCATTATCAAGGGGCTCACCACGATTTTATCCTTAGTCAGGTACATTAACTTGCTTGGAATGTTATTGACCTGTTACGTTTTCTGCTGCTAAATATTTACCTCTTCATCTAATTTTTCTGTATTTTTCAGGGAGGAAGGTAAGATTTCTCGCAAACTTATTGAGTGTGTTAACACGTTCTTGTTAAAGGATGGTCCTAACCTAGGGAGCCAGTGTTTGGAAATCCATGAGGCCATGCGGCATTTTGTGTTTCATGTTTGGACAACTACCCATGATCGTGGCTTCAAGGTTCATTCACCTTGTGTCTTGCCATTGTTGCTACTTTCTAAAATTCCATTTGCATAGGCCTACAAATTGCCCACTTGGATCTTTTGGATTCTTTGCAGGACGTGCTGTATTCTTATGCTGCACTGCAGCTAAATCTATCCAGAGGAACCATCGATGACATTCACTTGGTCGATCAGATATTCGACATGGTGTGCAAGGACCTTGATCAAGCTGGTTCACGTGGCATGGGCTTATTGTGGTAATTCCCTTTTGCATAAGTGACTGATTTTAAGTTATTTGAGATGGACCTCATGGTTGTCATTGCTACTGGACTTGTTAATTCAGGGGGGATGTGGCCAAAGATGAAAAGTTTGGAAGTTTGCGTGGCCCATACTGCAAGCTGGTTGAAATGGCAGCCCTAGGTTTCTATCGAGTACGTTTCGCTTCAGCTTTTGTTGCATGTCTTTATTTTGCTTTTCATTCATATTCTGCTATATCGCTATGCACTGTTGAGATAGCTGCTGAGTGTTTGGTATATATGGGAGACTTGCGTAACAAATGTAGTTGTTTGAAAATTGATTTGTGTCCACATGAACACAAAGTTTGTCTTGGTTCGCTTCTTGATACCTTTTGTAGAGATATAACTAATTACAGCATGAAATCCCTGATTTACACATTATGTGATGCTCTGCATGAAATAAATAATTAGTTTTTTAATGCATGTTGCTAGTCAATATCTAGAATATAGAGAGCTCTTAGTTCTATCTTAGACACCAGGTATATTATCAGTCTAATGCCATGGAATGATGTCTTTTGTCCATTTTATGTCTCAGGCATGTGTTAGCTCAATCAAGGTACCATGGACTGGAAAGCGGGTAAAGAGGGAACCTCCAACTGAACTTTTGAAAGAAGCGCTGATGAAAGGGAAATGGCTGTGGTGGGTTTTGCTAACATTTAAACAAGTCATTGTTCTCCATTTCTCATTTGGACTGTGCATACTTTTATTTTATTTTTCTGACTGCTGTATCCATTGTTTATTCTAACTTGTGAACCTGTAATCATGAGTGGTTTTGCGATAAACATCATTTATACTCGTTGCTGAACTTTGATTAAGTGATTTTTTTTCTATAGGCAAACAAATCATCCTTACATTTTGTCATTTGATTTAATGATGGCGTATTATTCTTTCAGATCTTTCTTGTTGGTTATGTTTACTAGTGGCAAGGTCTGCCTAGATGTCCCATACCTGTCATGTTGTTCTATGCCAATTTATCTTTCTTTACATATGATATTAAGCTGATGGTAAGCTATTGGGCTTCAGGCATGCTGCGTTTCTTTGCCTCATACGCAAGTACTCTTCTCGGATGAGTAAAGATATTTTCACGTACTGGTTTGAGGGCATTTCAACAAGCTTTGAAAGGTAATCCCTCACATGCAATTTCTAACACATATTGCTTCCTTGAAATATGATCGTCCAACTTCAGTTTGATATAGATTGATGTTGCTTTGTTCATTTTTTGTTCTTTTTGGTGTTTGTTAGCTTACTTGTCAT
>SOPF01000045.1:0-17428 GCA_012979155.1 Hypericum perforatum | reverse complement strand
TTTTTTTTTTCTTTCTGAAAGGCAATGGAGGAAGAAAGAATATTAAACCTTGATGGAGAGCGAGAAGAGGCTCTGGGGCTGAAAGGGTTTTCAGTTCAAGCGGGTATATTAAACTTTGGTGTCGGAATTAAGGTTGTTTTTATACCTCCAAGCCAAAGTGAGCCATGGGCCGCGTCCTTTGTTTCTTTACGCGGGCCGAAGTTATTGGTTGGGTCTATACTAATGAAAATGTGACCCGGAGGCATCCAGATCATTCATGTCAAGAATACTGGGTGGCTGGTTTTTCTTTTTTAGATTAAAACCATAATTTCTCCTTTCCTAATTTTGTGGGAGCTTTTGGAGAAAGCGGCAGAGAGGTTTGTCAACTAAGCTAAATATTGAGCGCCTCTAATTAAAATTTAACGAGCTCTAGCGTGGCATTTATATCGGACGATTAAGAGTGACAAGCAACTGACTTTGTTTTTTGACTTCAACGACAAGACAACCCTGCTCTTTTTCAATCCCTTCTTCTGCACAAGTTTCCAAATGTGCAGCAAAATCAGCCTTGTCGCAACAGAAATCTAAATTTACAAGTAAACAGTAGTAAAGTCCGTCATATTGATATGATCATCATTCGATAAAAGATCACCACCATTCGACAAAATATTATCCATCTAGCATCACGAGAACTAACAAAACATTATGCAGCAATTCATGACATCAACAACAAATTGAACCAAGTTTTATCTGAAATCATGCAAGAATCCCAAAGTCACACTATTTCAGCCTGAAGAAGGATCTCTTTGCCCTCGGAGGTGATGCTAACTTTCTTTTCGGCAAAGCTAAACACAATTGGACTGTATTTATGCATCCAATAAGTGCCAAGAATAATATCGGACTTGCCTGCCAGATCAAGACACCTAAAATCTCACTTTTGAACGAATTTCCTCCCATCTCCCAGGTTATATTTGGGCAAGTGGTTCAGCTGATTTTACATTGACCATTAGCCCAAAATTTATTTGCATTAGTAGGCAGGCATTCCAAATTCAGCTTCATAGCTAACTGAGAAAATCAATAAAAGAGCCCTATATGCTTAAGAGTAGGGAAATATAATTTTTTTTAATCGTTCCCATGATCTTGAAATGGCGACCTTCACTCTTATAAAGGCAGGCAAGAAAATCTTATATGAAGATCAAGGAAGATAGAAGCATTAAAAATCAATCAATTTGCTGCAAACCAACATTCAGATGAAAACTTAAAGCTGTTCAAATTATGTTAACATTGCTAGCAAATTGGCCAAGTAGAAAAGCAAATTAAAGCCAACTAGAAGCGCTTATTGAACAAAAAGCTAACAGACAATTGTTATTAAAAAAAAAACAATTAGGGAACCAGTAAGGACAATAAATCTATGTTTTTTCAAGCTCTTGAACGTCAAATTCAAAGTAGGGAAGCAATAAGTTTACTTCTAATACATAAAAAGCGGTCAGTCCAACACAGACTAGCAATTTCACGTTAACTGCACTTTGCTTCTGATAAACTTAGAGATCGCCTAATTTTAATAGCTCATTAGTTTATTAGATTTTCCTTGCATCAAATAAAGTCATGATCATGAACAACTGCATAATTAAAAATAAAGAAAAATAAGAGCGAGCAAAATAACCCACCACCACTACTAAGTGCAGAACCCGAATATCCAGCGCATCGTACAAAAAACGATGTGCCAAGATCCAGCGCTGTCGCTTCGTTACCTCATTCAAAATAGAAGACAATTAAACTACTTAGTGGAAGAGACTGTATAGTTTTTCTTTTACCTACTGGTGAGCGAGGCCGAACAATGAAGCGGGATGCAATACTAGGAAGGGAGGAGATAGAGTTTCAAATAAACCTTATCGCGAAACCCATATTTCCCCGGAGATGGAATTAGGGTTTGTTGTGGAGATTAGTAAGTTTTGGAAATCATATTAAGCGGTTATTAAATTTTGATATTAATATTTATTTTTTAATTAATGTAAATTATTATATAACTCTAATCGTAATTTTTATTCCTAATTTATTTTAGTTTGTATTATAAATACAAATTTAAGAAGAAGGACTTAAATAAGATAGAGCGATCATCAAGAGGTAAGTCTATCTTATAAAACAAATCATAGTTCAGACAACTAAAATTTCAGCATCGTTCCTTAATTTTTAATTAGTTAATAGTCGATATAGAACGCAGAGCAAGGTAATTACCCTCACTCTTTCAGTTTCATATTTGTTCATTCTTGTGTTTACTGTTTCAAATGAAGCATAAATTGCATATAATTAGTCAAGAGAACTCAGAACATAGAAAAGGGATTAAATTAGTCATCACATGTTGCTTAATATAACAGTTTCAAAGTTTCAAGTGTTATTTCGTCTATTTTATATAAATTGCATGATTGAACAAATAGTTACATGCATGGAGAAAGAATTACTTAGTCAATTGGATGTAATTTATGATTACGAGTTTTGATGAACAATTTTGAATACTTTGTTGAATTAATATTGTTTAGATAAGTATGCAAAAATTATGTTTTCAAATGATATTTTAGACAATCAATATTTGTGATTTAAAATTAAGTTGATACAATTTGTTGGAGAAATTGGTACTCTCCGTCTTTTCTGCTACGAGCGCACCCACGAGTGGATTTAAACATTACAATACTTACACAATCCGGAGGAAGCAAATACATAATGAAGAATGATACAACAAAGAAAAAGCAAGAGAGACAAGATATTTGGTCACCCAATTCGATTGTCACTTATTTACGTACGGGGACTTCCAGGCTAAGAGATATTCTACTATAATGAACTAAACCGCTCGTTACAATGGATGCCTCACACAAGGCTCTCTCAGTCACTCAGGGAGCTCTCCCACTCTAGTCACTCACTCTTGTCACTATACTCTTCACTCAAGCAAAGAACACTTTTGTAGCTTCACTCACTCTTATCTTGTCTAAGGGAAGACCTAAAATCTCATGGAGCTTAACTCACTCTTCTTCAATATTTAAAGGCCAAAGACTCCTCTCAAAGAGGCTTACATAGGTATATATAGGGGCACACTCAAAATTAGGGTTATTGGGTAAGTTTTCAACCAATAACCTTTATTCCGGCTCCCTCAATGGGTGCTGGGTGTCTAGTAGTCGCTAGGTCTAAGACTTTGTTTCTCCCCCTCCCCAAGCAGTTGCTGGGAGGCTAGTAGTCACTGACCTCCCAGCTTTGTTTTAGAACGTTCCATGCATCCTCTAAGCTCCAAGCCTAATCCAATTGTCACCCCAATCGTGCTTACAGCTCTTCACTCGCACCGATCATCACCCTTGATCATACATGCCTTGTATTATCTTCAATCGATTCTGCCACTCAAAATTTGACATATCTTAGGCTCCACACTTCAACACAATTTTATGTTAAATTTAATTTTTCTTAGATGTTTCTATAATCTTGTCTATTTTGTGAGATTTTACGATTTTGGGGCCAACACAATATCATTAACTAAATTCGAATGATCTAAGTGTAAGAAAGCATCCCAAAGCTTCAAAAATCAATTACTACTCTTTCCCCTCTCAAAAATTTAAATGCCGATTCAAGCTCTGGGGAACTCAATGATGAAATCATTTTCCAAAGGTTTTGCTAGTATGCTATAAAATGTTCAGTTTCTCTAGATATAAGATTGTGTCATCGATAAGATTATGCATGATCTATAGGCTATCATTGAGGATGATTTGGAGGAAATCCAAGTACCAGATCTAGAGCAAGACGAGCAAAACATAAGGGAGCAGGCATCATAGGTACGCACAGCTGAGTCACTAGAATTAGCTGACACACAAAGGCCCAAGTTACAAGCATCTATCATCACACCTCTAGAAAAAGAGCTCAAGGCACTACCCAGTCATCTTAAATATGCCTATCTAGGGGAGGGAAGCAAGTTGTCAGTTATTATCTTTACTTCTCTAAGCAAAGAACAAGAGGAGAAACTTCTAGTGGTGATTGGAAACATAAAGAAGTAATTGGTTGGACACTTAGTGATGTTAAGGGCATTAGCCATTTCTTTTGTCAACACAAGATTATCTTGGAGGATGAGTTCAGCTCATCTATAGATGGTCAGTGTAGGCTGAACCCAAAGCTGAAGGAGGTAGTGAGAAATGGGGTGATCAAGTGTTGGATATCGGTATCATCTATCCAATCTTTAATTCTAAGTGGATAAGTCCTACTCAATATGTGCTAAAGAAAGGAGGGATTACAGTCATTCCCAATGAGAATAATGAACTAATCCCTACACGAATGGTAGTTGGTCAACGCATTATATTGACTTTTGAAAATTGAACAAGGCAAATCGGAAGGATCATTTTCCATTGCCGTTCATTGATCAAATACTAGATAGATTGGCAGGACATGCCTACTACTGCTTCCTAGATGGATATTCTGGTTATCTACAAATTGCAATTGCCCCGAAAGACCAGGAGAAGACCATATTTACCTAACCTTACGGTACGTTTGCTCTTTACAGGATGTCATTCAGACTTTGTAATGCACCTGCCACCTTCCAGCGATATATGATCACCATCTTTACTGATATGGTCGAGCATTAAATAGAGATTTTCATGGATGATTTCTCGATATTTGGTAACTCATATGAGGCCTGTCTTCTAAATTTGGACAAAGTGCTTGAGCGATGCAAGGAAACCAACCTAGTTCTCAACTGGGAGAAATGCCATTTCATGATTACTGAAGAAGTGGTTTTAAACTAAAAAACATCAAGTGAAGGGTTCAAAGTCGATAAAGCCAAGTTAGAAGTCATAGACAAGCTTCCTTACCCATGACCGTAAAAGGTGTTCAAAGTTTCCTTGGCCATGCTAGATTTTATAGGAGATTAATAAAGGATTTCTCCAAAATTACCAAGCCGCTTTGTCAACTACTAGAGAAGGATGCACCTTTTATCTTTAATGAGGCACGCAAGCTAGCATTCAACACTTTGAAAAAAGCATTAGTTTTTGCACTGATCATTATATCACTAGACTGAGAACTAACATTCGAGATTATATACGATGCAGGTAACTATGCAGTTAGGGCGGTACTTTGCCAAAAGAAAGACAAAGGATTTCATGCAATCTACTATGCTAGTCATACTTTAGACGATGCCTAGATTAACTATGCAACTACAGAGAAGGAATTCCTTTTAGTGGTATTTGCTCTTGACAAGTTTCAAGCCTACTTACTTGGAAGTAAAGTGATTGTGTACACAGATCATGCGGCTATTCGCTACCTTTTCAATAAGAAAGATGCAAAGCCAAGACTCATACGATGGATCCTCCTCCTCCAAGAGTTTAACATCAAGATCCGGGATCATAAAGGCATAGACAACCGAGTAGCTGATCACCTCTCACACCTTGAGAATCATTTGGTAACATCTTTTACACCAATTAATGAGTTTTTCCATAATGAGCAACTGTATGCATTAGATGTGGTTTCAATTCCATGGTATGCTGATATAGTGAACTATCTTGTGAGTAACATCATACCTCTTAATATGTCTTCAGACAAGAGGAAGAGATTTTTGCATGATGTCAGGTTCTATGTATGGGATGAACCCTATCTTTTTAAATAAGGGAAAGATCAGCTTTTGCAAAGATGTATACCCCAAGAGGAGGAATAGCTCATTCTGCACCATTGTCATAAATCTTTGTATGGAGGCTATTTTGCTGGTGAATGCACAGTCGCCAAGGTATTACAGAGTAGATTCTACTGGCCTACACTTTTCAAGGATGCTGCAGAATTTGTAAAGAAGTGTGACTGTTGTCAGAAGATAGGTAATATTTCTCGTCGTCATGAATTATCTCTGCATGGAATAATGGATGTTGAGATTTTTGATGTATGGGGAATAGACTTTATGGGCCCATTTGTACCTTTCAAATGCAATCTCTACATCTTACTAACGGTCGACTATGTGTCCAAGTGGGTTGAAGCAGTGGCACTTCCAACAAATGATCCTAAGGTGGTAGTTAAGTTCTTGCAAAAGAACATCTTCAGTTGATTTGAAACTCTTAGGGTGCTCATCAGTGATGGAGGTAAGCATTTTCAAAATAATCTTCTTGCAAATGCACTAACAAAATATGGGGTTACGCACAAGATTGCAACAGCTTATCACCCCCAGATAAGTGGTCAAGTTGAAGTTTCCAACAGAGAAATTAAGCACATCCTTGAAGTCACGGTGAATCCCTCATAGAAGGACTGGTCAAGCAACCTAAATGACACATTATGGGCGTATAAGACTGCATACAAGACTCCTATTGGAATGTCACCATACCAATTGATCTACGGAAAAACTTGCCATCTTCTAGTCAAACTTGAACACAAGGCATATTGGGCTCTTCACTGATTTAATTTCAATCTTGAAAAAGCTGGAGAACAAAGAGTTTTGCAGCTTGCAGAGCTTGAGGAGTTCTGACTTGGTGCATATGAGAATGCACGATTATATAAGGAGAGGACCAAGAAGTGGCACAACAAAAACATCATCCATCGTGAGTTTTTGGTCGATCAACAGGTATTACTCTATGATTCTCGACTTAAGCTATTCCCTGGGAAGCTAAAATGTAGGTTGACTGGACCTTACACGATAGTAAATGTTTCTCCTTAGGGAGCAATTCAAATTCAAAATGCCGACACGCATGAAGAATTTAAGGTAAATGGACAATGATTGAAAGTATACCTAGGTGATCAATTTGACAACCAAGAGTCATGTACAGACCTAACCGATCCAGCACTTTAGTAAGACCATACCATCATCAAGCTAATGACATTAAAATTAGAGCTATCTCATAAATTACTCTTGTTTTCTTTTTGTACATTTCGAGTCATTCGTTCAAGTTATCCTGAGTTTGTGGATTTCTAGGGGAATGTATATAGTGTCCCCTCGAAGAAAATAGAAATTTTTATTTTTTATATATATGTCATTCTTAATAAGTGTTGTATGATTTTTTTTAGGTATTCGAGCTTGCACTATGACGTTAGCAATCACTATAGTGACATCCAAGACAGAGCAATAGTCGCTACTTGTGTAGTGGTTGCTACTCCAAAAATACGCTCTTGTTTGTAGTAGTAGATAGACCACTAGCGACCGCTACAACCCGCGATTAAAATAGAAAAAAATGGGGTCTCTGACTTCTTATTCTCCATTCTCCAATCCCTAATTTTTCTTAAACCCCAATTCCCAAATCCCAAACCTGGCAGCCACCTTCCACCATCATCTACCCTCAATCTGTGCAGCCCGATCACTTAATAAAGCCGAGCACAACCATGCCACCCAAGCAAATAACTGGAGAGAGACATCCAACACTCGAGCTAAGTGGAGAAGAAATCAACCCGCCCGACCACCTTCTCCTCCTCCAGAAGACATTTGAGAGAGATATGGTGCCCCATTCGCAATATACAATGAACATGAAGGGGCCAAGTATGTCGAATACTCTTCCCTAACAACGTGTCTTCATTATACTATAAATTGGGGTGACATGGACAACTTAGGAACTTTGGAACAATAACGTGAATCGTTGAAAGCTCTATGTTGGGAATCTTTTACAGATAATGATATCTCAATTAGGGATGATGTGTGTCTCGAATTTTTTTGCACTATAAATAATAATCAAAAATCATTCACTACAAGAATGTTCAATTCAGAAATTACAGTTTATGCAAGACTCGCTTATTGAGCTGATAGGTATAAAAGGGGGTGGGAGAAATATTGATTTTCTGTCGTCTGATTCTTGTCATACAGAATGGCGCATTCTCACTAGTTTCCCTACATTCAAATCACAATCACCCTCGCCACTCCTTAAGGAATTGTATATGAGTATCCTGCATAGATTCATGTGTGCTGCTTTTAGTGGCCAAATTGAGGACAACCGGGTTACAAAAACCCAACTATATGCTTTCTTTTGTATGCGGCATAAGCAAAATTACAATACCTTTGCTCTAATTGTTGATGTGATTTGGAGATTTTGGTGCACAAAGTTGCCAATTCATATGTATCTAAGTCATATTGTCTCGATACTTGCACAACATTTCTTTCTAGACAGGTTTGTAGAAAAAAGGGAAATCAAACCTGCAAATTACGTGTAATCGATTGGCCGAGTGGGAACTTCTAAGAAAGGTGAAACATGAAGACACCACTATCTTCACATTTATACCGTAGGAAGAACGCAAAGCTGTTAAGGAGTGTTTACAAGATGATAAAGAGTTCACATTACCCGAACACCAGATAGAAATCAATGAGGTTGCCAATCGACTAACCAAACTTGAGATCAAGATTCAGGAGAACATATCTGCACAAGAGGAAAAAAACCAAAATATTGTAACCTTGGCCCTCTACATAGGTCAGCTCGAGAAATCCCAAGAAGATCATTGGGAATAATACCAAGAAGATCAGGCGTATATATGTGCTCAATTTGCTGCTCAACACGAGTATAATACAAACCGTGAAGCAGTAGATGAAGCCCACTGGAAATGCCACCATGAGGACCAAACACGTCATGCAGTAGCAGAGCAAGCTCAATGAGACTGGATGCGAGCAAAGTTCTCTGGATCTCCACCACCTCCTTTGTCAAACTAACCAGGCTCCTCCAATACTCTTTACCTTTTTAATTTATTCTAGTGATGTCCTTTTTTTTAGTTGGTGGTGCATTTACACAATGAAGACATTGTGTCCAATAAATGTAAGGGTGCACCATGTCTTTTCGTGATTTGTTATGTGTTCTCATTGTTCTTTTGTATTATGTTATGAGGGATCATTGTTCTTTTGTTTTTGTTGTTATGTTGTGTTTAACATCTTGAATGCGATTGAATCTGTATGCGTGTGATATGTGTTTGTGATTAAAGTGATCGAGTCTATATGCATTTGTGATTGAAGTAATTGAGTCTATTGCAAGTGATGAACCTCCCTCTAAACTTGAGAACTCTGAATGATAGTTAAATCTTATTGTCTAGTTAGAATTCAAATCTGAGTTGTGTCTAGAATAGAATTGTGTAGGAATAACACCCTTGGCTGTTTAGGTTGATGATCGCAATAGGTTGACCGTACATAAGAGTTTGATGAGTGACCGTGTAAGGATATTGAGCCAACGAATGAGATAACCGTCTCAATTTATTCAGGAGATGCATACATGGGTACATTAGGTTGAGAGTTTATACATTATAGGGTAAGATATGTAGTATAGTCGAGAGTTAGATTCTTTGTGTAACCCTCAGATTGAGTAGTTCACCTATTACTCAAAATTTTATCTTCCCCTTTATGTGAACCCCAATACAACCCTATGCAAAGTCTCTTGATAACGAACCTCACATTATTTGAGATAGTGTTTAGTGTGAAGTGTATCATTCTTAAAACCCCAGTCGTGTATGCAAGTGATAGGTAGTTGACTAGTCAAAATATGTGAGCATAAATTGATCCAACCCACTGAGTGGTCAACTCTCGTATATGGTATGCATAGTGCAAAAATTGGGTTAAAAAGCTAAGGATGTTGTCTTTATATGATTTTTGTTCTTGGTGCTTGGGTAAGATGATTTGCTAGCAATTGGATGAAATGTGTTGTGATTTGTTCTTAGTTGGAGACACCGTGAATTTGGTAGTTATGATGCACTTTGCTTGAGGACAAGCAAAGAAGTATGTATGGGGGTATGATAAGCGTGTGAACAAGCACACATTTGTTCATGTTTCTAGCTCATTAGGATGTGTTTTAAATCGTTTATATCATTTTATTTATTTGTTTTCTATCTTTTGTTTATTAAGTTGAAAAACCCGTGCTTATTAAGTTTTGTGTTTGGTTCGTAGGTATGGGAGTAGAGAGTGGATGTTCAATTGTTGGTTTCAGAAGAAAGGACATGGATGGTTGTAAATGATCGAAGGCTCGAGTGGATGACTGGTCGTTTTCATTGGATTAAAGATGAAGGAAGACTAGCGACTGCTAGGGAAGCAGTGACCACTGGTCAATTAGATCAGCTCTGATCCTAGCGACAGCTAGAAGAGAAGTGACCGCTACTCTAGTGAAATGGGCTTCTGTCCCAATTCCATTTTAGCCAATTTTTGAAGGAGAAAAGAATTTGGTTGAGTGTTTTTACACTATAAAAGGGACAAGAGAATTTTATAAGAAAAACTTTTGTATTATTGAGGGGTGGGAGACAACTTGGATTGGCACTTTCATTTTTTCCATCATCTTGTTTTGTTTTTGTGTATGGATATATCTTTTGGGAAGAAAGCAGGGAAGAAGAAGAACATCAAGGAAGATCATCCTTTCCATTCCTTATATCCACTTTTATGTTTTTTGTTTGAGTTAGTAAAGGTACTTCTATTTTGTAATCATTATTCTAGTCCTCTTTTGCTATGATGAGTTAATCTTATGTTTCTATTTTCATTTTCTTGATTAATCATGAGTTTGATCTTTGGATGAAGTTGTGAATTCATAAATCAAGAGTGACAACCTTGACTTGATTCATAAATTTAGTCCGTTTGTTGTAAATTGATATTGTTAATTTGATCTTGGATTCATAACCCTCTATTAATTGATGATATTGAACTTAGTAGCTTTAGATTCATCACCAAATCAAGTTAATCAATTGGCTTAACTTAAGAGATTCAAGAATCCATAATCCAATACTTAGCAAAATGAATTCACTAATCCTTATGGAGATAATCCTACTTATTACTATATTACTTGTATGACCGTGTTTTCTTGCATGTGTTATTAGCTGAGTTTGGATGCATCATCTAGGATTCGGCAATTCCACTATGGAGGTCCATGTTTTTATGGCGGGTCATTCCTGGAGGTCTTTCCACCACTGACGTCATGCTTCACTGAGGTTTTATAGGCCTGAGCATTTGTTGTATGTGCCTTGTAGATACAAAGTCACTCAATCATTATCTCGCATCTCTAAAGTCCGAGTATAATCCACCGCATCATCATAAGTCTCAAAGCCACGAGGCATCATGACCTTGGACATGGAGTCATCAAGGCCATGAATAAACCTCTTCACTTTCTCTTTCTCATTAGGAATCAAATGTTTCGTATAATGCAATAGGTAGTTAAACCCCTGATCATATTGATCCACTGACATCTCTGGTGTCTTCACTAATTGCTCAAACTCAAAAGTTCAAGCATCCTTCAAACTCTCCAATAGAGATTGATCCAATAAGGCCTTGCTGAAGACCTCCTATGTTCAAGCATATGATCCCACATTCTAGAACTATACTTCAGTCTCGCCAACCAACTGAAATGAGGCGAGCTCTACCATTCTCACATTGTCACATCTCAAAATTAGTTTCCTCTTCTCCATCTCATCGATGAAGACTTGAGGATCATCCTTCACACCAAAAAATGTCAGTGATCTTAACCTCAGAAATTCTCCAAAGGAGTCATCCTTTGCAGCTGTTAAGATATTTTGCTCAATCTAAACTTGCTGAGTAGCTATAAACTTCTCCATTGCCTTCATTACCCAATCTACACTATTGCTACCTTACCCTTCCAACTCAAGCATAAGCACATTAGTGATAGGCAGAGGGATCTCATCCCTTACAGCACCAATAGTTTGCATGATCTCAGAAGCTACCTTCTCCCTTCTTCCTTAAGAGCTTTCCTCATTACCTCTCACCAACACAGAATCATTAAGAGTGCAAGTCATATGCTCCTATACCAAGTAGTCAAAATTAAGCACACAAGGACCGACACACGATAGAAGATAAATACATGACTAATATTATGCTCCACTATACACAACACATAATTTAACTCAATAACACTAGGCTCTAACAAATTTAGAGCTCCTATAAACCTATAGCTCTGATACCAACTATATCACGACCCAAAATCAGGCCACTGACTTGGTGTCGGGTCATGCTCACCTAAACCTTATACGTGCACACAAATATCATAGCGCGGAAGTGTAATCAATTGTGGAAATGTATTTCATATATTTTACATATACAATACATTATTCATATTCTAAATACTAAAATTCATATATAAGGTCCTATATATATATAATAGAGCGATACAACTAAGATTACAAATAGGAAATACCATCTAGAGACTTCGAGAAACCCAGAATGAAGATGATGGGTTCAAAACATACAAACAGACAAACGACTCTCTAGACAAGAACGGTGACCATACTTTGTCACCTGTAGAGGGAAGGGGTAAGTAATTTACTAAGTGGAAGATATTAAAATTAACCTATATTTAACTAACCAACCACATGCATAAACTCAAATTCATACAAGGACAAAATATACCAAATTAACACTTAGTACTTCACAAGTAATTTAATCTAAACAATGATGAATCCATAATTCACACAAATAGACACATTCTGATCATGAATGCCATAGCATAGATGGACTTCAGATAGGTCTAGAAAGTGTCACTCCATCTCACAATATGAGGATACCATATCTTATAATGGTTTCATAATCAAACTCCATCGCCCATATCATAGGTCGTATAAAATCCAATATATCCTAAAAAATATGAACACATATGCCAATATCCCTAGTTGGTCATGGGTAGACTTTATCATCCGTCATCTCACAAATTGACTCATATATATCATACACAAACTCATAATCACTAACCAATATCTCATAATTTAAAAGACTCATAATTACCAAACATACAAAATTTTCCAAAACACATCAAAAGACTCTCATCAAAGTTTCCACATATCAAATCATCAAATCAAAATATATTCATAAGATTATAACAATCAATGTTAGCTAAAACAAAAGTTAAGGTTAATATCCCCCTACCTTAGCCAAATAGCGCAAATGCTCCTAAAAGTGATCCATATGTTGCTTCACGATCCATGATGTTCGAACTCCAAAAGATGATCAACTAAATAAAAAAATAGCCTTCTATCATTCTTAACCCCTCAAATAAGAAGAAAATGGAAAATCAAACTAAAGTCTCAAATATCAAATCCTCATACAAAGTCCCCAAAATATGCACAAAAGTCCTCTAATCCAACACCAAAGTATATTTCATCATCTATAATCATATCTTCCATTCAAACTCTTAAAATATCACAAACTCCAAATTATCTAATTTCACAAAGTTGCTCAAATCATCACAAGCTTACATCAACTTCATGGTATTCACTAGATCTACACTTATTTCTAATAAATTTATGCCTAAAACTCACTTACCAAGCCTCAAATCCAAGGAAATCCCCTTCTTCTCTTCTTCTCCATGTTTTCACCTCTTCTCTCTCTCCCTCTCTCTCTTTCAAATGGATGAGCACAATGAAACCCACTCACAAACTCTTTAGATAATCCAAAACTTTTCATAAATGGTAAAAATACCCATAAGCAAGTTGGCCACTTCTTCCTCTTTGGTCCTTGGCCTTTTTAATCATCCAAAATTACTCCTAAACTTCTACTTATGTTCTAATAGGTCCTCAAATCAAGCTTCAAATGATAAAACCCAAATAACTTATCAATTGGCAAAATCTTCCAATATTGATGCAAATCATACCTAAAACTAAGCACTTAAAACTCTTCCATGATCCCATCAAATAAATCCATAAATGTCAAAACTAAAATAACAACGTTGTAGTTCAAGATGTTAGGAATCCCCTCAAATTAGAATCACCTTAATCGGAGGTCGTATGAGAAAGTTATGAATTTATGAAGTGAAGTGTGCAGGGGTTGAAGCTAGTTGGCGGCCGCCATGAAAGTTGGCACCTGCCAATTTTGCTCAAGGAAATCCCCTGTTCGAATTTTTGCAGCTACCAAAAATGTGCGTTGTGGCCAGAAAGACCCAAATTTGTCATTTTGTTCACTAAATAGCCTAAAACTTCCCCCTTTAACCCCTACAAACTAAATGGCGAAGTGTAGAACTTCTCAACTACATTCAAATCAACATTTCACATGAAAAAGTCATACGTCTCTCAAATCAATCAAAACAAAATATTCAAAGGTCGAGGGTTAGACCTAGGGTCATAACATTGACATGGCTAGTCGGACTGTGGCTAGAGATATACTTCATGTATGTATTGTCAAGGTTTCAGACCCACAGGCAGAGGTCCCATGGCGTTGGCAGTCCCGCTAGCTATGCATGCTTTAACTCATAGCATAGCTCCAGATGCACATCACGCATATTTTTCGAAAGGAGAATACGTCGGCAGATGCTCTAACTTACCTCACGGAGGATGGCTGGTGGCCTAGCTTCCCGGCTTCGCTCATTAGTCACATTGGATGGGACATGTCGGGACAGCCCTTCTACAGGTTCATCCCTTGACGATATTTTTTTGGCTATTTCCGTTGACTTGTTTGTTTGCCTGCCATGACTACTAGGATTGTTGGTTAGCATGAGATTTAGCTGGCTTCCTTTTCCCCACCAGACTACTAGCTGGTGAGGAGTTATATGTCCCACCTTACTGTTAGGACTATTGGCTAGCAGGTGTGTTGTGGGCTCGAGACTGGTTTGTATCTTTTTTTTTTTATTTATTTGATGGGTTGTTTAAGTAAACAAAAACATTAATAATCATTTCTTTAACATAAATTTTTTATATCTTATATACAATTTTTTAATTGAGAATTATCTATATTTTCTGTATTTCCTATTTTGGATATAAATCCATATGAAAATATAAAATGGTTAATCCATATATTTGATCGATATATACATATTTACAATGAAATTATTTTAGTGAGGCATTCATATAAATAAATTCAACATGTGCATTTGTGATACATTGTAGTGTACATGTATGAATGATTCATAATAATATTTTATCTTTACGAAAAATATATTTATTAAATTATGTGATATCATATTAAAAATATTTACAATGTAATTGACATGATCTAAACTAGTAAGGATTATTTTTGAATGTTTAGTTTTAATATTGATTTTTTATTCAAATATTTTTTTTATATCATATAACATTGTTGTTAATGTAACGACTGATTTTACTTAGTTTAATGAATATTATCTATGTTTATCATGAAGAATAATTTTTGTCTTTGAAGAAAATTTAGATTAAACTATTACATATATGAAATAAAGAACTAGACAAAATATTCAATCATGTACCAAAATAACCAAACATATGACATTACATCTAGAAGAAGTAGTTATGTCCATTAGTGTTCTGTCCAAAAGTCATACCAAATGTACCCTTATTATCTCATTGGGAAACCACTTGCGTGCTAATGCCTTCACTGTTGATGTATTGCATCCGAGTCTCTACTTCAGCTCATGGACTATGGGGGAGAGGGGTCTTCCAGTTGTGTTAGAATTTCAAGATCTAAAATGGTACAATAGGTTGCTCTTGCATTTTCAGATCTTGTCTTCTGTTTTTGGTAATTGCTTTACATGGTAAAATAATTACTAAACGTAAGAACAGACAATGCTACGAATGTTTTCTCAGAGAAATAAAAAATTTATGAATATAAATTGAATACGATGGATGTAATAATACTCACGATCAATTTTGAAAATTTAGGTGGCTTTATCTGGAAAGCTTTGACTGTTAGCTAATCTGCTTTCTTCAACTGATGGAGCTGGTTAATTGTCATGCTGAGAATGGCACGTTGTTTTATAGTTTTGTACAAATACATTGGTAATGTTCCAAAACGTGCAACTATTAATTGTGGACCAAAACAATAATTAACTCGCCAAGAGATAGTAGAATGCCTTAAAGAATAGAAAAGGCTGAATAAACTTCAGACATTATAAGGGAGTGCTGATTTAATCTCTTTTCGAGACCAACTGTAATAACGTGATACTAACATGTTTCTTTTCTTGATTGTTTCCTTTGTTTGCAATCTCTAGGCATTTTTTAAATCCACTTCCCCTCTTTCTCCACTTTGTTGTCAACAGATCCAGAGTCACGAGATTCCTCATGGGTTTGGATCATTACCACTAATAATACAGGCAATTTGGAATCTTCGTCCTTTCATTTCTTTATTCAAGTATTAATCTTCCGATAGGAGACTGTTTTATTTATTTTCGGAGATATGTGCTTGTACGGTGTAACAAATAACAGCTTTAATTATTTTCACTTCTGTAGTTTTTTTGAATAAATGAAATTCACTTCTTTAGAAAAGAAATAAGTGACACAACGGTGTCAGGCTACTTCATACCCGTAGGTTGCCATGTCTTGCTTAGTAGAAAAGCCCTCGGCCGGAACCCTAGGGTTTGGGACGAACCGCTCGTTTTCAAGCCGGAACGATACCTCACTGTGGATGAATCCCAAGTGGTTCCAACCGATAATGACCTCAATTTGATATTGTTTAGCACCGGACGACGCGGGTGCATGGGAGTTGCTCTTGGGACGACGATGACGACCATGTTGTTCGCTTGGGTTTTCCAATGCTTTACATGGAATGCACCACTAGGAGAGTCCTCCCAGGTAGACCTTTCTGAATCGGAACGTAACTTTGCACTTGCAAAACCACTAGTTGCAATTGCCAAGCCGCGGTTACCTAAAGTTTTGTAGAGCTGTCACCAAGTGTGTAGGTGAATTTGGAATCTTAGTCTTTTCCGTTTCTTTATTCAAGTAATAATCTTCCGATAGGAGAGTGATTTATTTATTTTCGGAGATATGTGCATTTAAGGTGTAACAAAAAACAAATAGCACGAAAAAAATCAACAGTTTAGAAGAGTGCAAGTCCATGGATGTTAAACATAAATATATGGTATATTTTATATCTTTTTTATATAAGACATATATTCAATATTCCCCCATTAGAAAAAAATATTATGCTCCTTCTACTATAACTGGCCTCATACATTCGCCAAACCAACTTTCTTAATCTTAAGCTTCTTTTAAACCATTTGCGGCCCTCGTGATTTTAGACTTTGCACTCATCACTATTAATTCACTAACACAAAAAAAGAGATCGTGCAAAAATATAAGGACATAAGATATAACGAAGTTCATTCTAATACTTATATCTACAGTGAAAATATAGTTTTTATTGATGGATACGAGTTACAAAACTATATACAACCCTAAATAATATGTCTTTAATTAATAGGCAGCACATGAAATCTAAATTTTTTATTTATGTCGAACAAAAAGTCCAAAATAGGAGCAAAAATTAAACCGAAAATGCTGTCTACATGGGTCCGGTGGCGGCTAGCTCAAGCTTCTGACCCCCTTCGTGTGCAAGAGAATTTGGCGTAACAATGTTGGAATCTTTACTTTCTCGGTAGCCAGTGAATGGTAAAAATTTTGCATTCTTTGCCCATAATGAGTGGCTCCCGAGAAGAATGAGCTATTTGGTTGTTATTTTAGTTGTGGAATCACGTAGGGTTGGTGCTTAGCTGAATGCCAAAACCCGATTGGGGTCTTAAACGTTGTCGTCTAAGTCTGGGTTAATGTACGATGATTTTGATGAATTAATTATCTTCCAGTTATCGGTGGAGTACAAGCATGTTGT
>SOPF01000044.1:0-31892 GCA_012979155.1 Hypericum perforatum | reverse complement strand
TTATGTGACACACTCGTATTTGTTAATGTTTGTGAAGGATATTTGTGGAACACATCTAAATACAAGAAGCGCGGCCTAAACGGCGCCACTTCAAGGTTATGCGTTGGAAAGGAAAGTCAGCTGTGTCGGTTATTGTTGCGCATCTCTTCCTGTACCACATCGGTTAAACCAGCAGTACAATCCTTGTTTATAAACAGAGGCGAAGCGAGATGAATTGTCACTTTAGGGGCATCTGATAACATTGGAACAATACACATTGGAATAATACAGAGAAGATTAGCATGGCTCTTGAACAAAGATGACACGCACAGTTTCGAGAAATGGTCCAATTTTTTTTTTGGGTTCCATTTTCTCTCACAGTCCAATATTTTTTTTAAGAAAAAATTTCGTTGAACTTTGTTTTTTTAATTTTCATAATTTTTTTCAAAAGTCATATTGTATTTCGAAGATCATTCATAAAAAATTTAGCTCGAATTATATTATATTTTGAGAATCAAATTTGGATGTTCGCAGATATATCAAATATTTTACAAACATATTTGTGTATTCTGAGTCTTACAAAATTTAATTAATTTTATGGTCGTGTTATATTAGCGAATTTGGGATGCACTTTAAAATTTTTAATTTAAAATATTTAAAATCGAATTAGATTATTCTAAATAAATTTTATTCGATCATAAAAATCAAATTTTCTCTCCAAATAAAATATTTTAGAAGTCAAAATGTCGACGAATTACTTTTGACCGTTTGTCACGAGTAGATCTTGATCACTCATGGATAATTTTTGAGAACTTTTTATAATATTTTACGTCGACATAAATTTGATAATTAATATTTTTAAAATATAATTTTTATAATTGATCGTGTATATTATCATCTTTTTTAACGAAAAAAATCCCCAATATGAATATCTTCATACGCGTACTATAGTTATATTCCTATAATATTCTTCGAATATTCTCCATCGCAATTCTTACATTTAGGCTATGTTTGGTTGGAGGGAACATGAACTCGTAGATGCCGAGTAACCTTTGGTCCAGCAGTACAAGGATTGAGAGGAGTTTGGAAAATTCATGGTTCGATTTTTGGCACGTTGTAATAGAATAAGTATTAGAATAAAATTAAAAAAAAAGAACTCGTAGATTTTTTTTTTCGAGATACCATAGCTTTCCATTTTATTTTCATTTCCTCTCATCAAACATAATATTTTTTCGTCTTGCCTGTTTTGGCTTTACTTGAGCTCTTTAGTCATCTTGAATAATGAATATTGCAATTTGTTGTATATTACCCCGTCCCCAGGCAATTGAAACCTAGGAAGTCGATTCAGTCCTGGATGTACAATTATGCCAGGACCATCCTGGAATTAATATCAACCATTAGATGAGTTAAAAAAAAAAATTTAGCAGATCTGATAATCAAAAATGTAGGAGGGCAATTTTGTACTTTTCTCACACACTTTTTTTCTCCCTTTTTCTCTCTTTCTACTCCAACGCCTCAGGCCCTCAGCCAACCGCCTAAACCTTCCCCTCTCTCTCCTCCACTATCTCGACAACCGCCGTACCTCTACCCACACCAATCCCCTCCTCCTACTCGATCTCATCGTCCTCCTCCTCGTTCTGCAACGGCCATCTCTGGGTAGTTCTCCTCAGAAATCCCTCCTCGTCCCTCGACATCGGCCTCTTCCGTGGAAGCACTAGCGATCTTCTGATCGTCAGTGCCAGGGGAGGCAACTAAGACACCGACGCCTCCAGCGGCTTCTTCCCGAAAAAGCTAGATTAAATCAGCGATTCCATCCTCTCGAAGAAAGGCCAAGTCGACACAACCGCTCCGTTGGACGAAACTACCCTCTCCTTCTCGGCCTTGTACTTCTTCTTAATCATGTCGATCCGGTTCTTGCACTAGACATCCATACGGTGCATCTTTTTGTGTTGCCGTGAAGTTCGTTAACAGCATCGACGACGTCTTGCTAGTGCTTCTGCCAGAGATTTCTTCAGCTATCGAGTATATAATGTAATTCATCTATTGTGTTTTTTTAATTTGTTGAATTCTCCGTATGTAACTTTAGGTGAGGTATCTATTTTTTTCAAGTACAAAAGTAAGTCTTGTTAACAGTATTCAAAGTACTGTTCTGCCGTTAATTGTAACATAATTCGATTAGTTTTAATTAAGTGTGTATGACGGTACGTATCTTACCATTGCGTATGAATCTCCAAATATTATAAATTTATTTTCTATGTTTATGATAGACATGTATTAGTCTGGTTTTATTAAAAATTTTGATTTATGCATTGTCATTCTGCACTGATATCGTAAAAATACTAATACTCACTATTTGAAATGGGTGGTAGCACTGTTTGAAAAAAAAACATAATCAGTACTCACTATTTAATACCACTACTATATTCTTATACTATTTTTAATATTACAAACATCTCTCATAGCGTATGACCAATTTTGTGTTTTTTGTTTGGATCGAGTGGTTTTTTCAAGTGGATCGAGTAGTTTTTCCAAGTGGATCGAGTAGTTTTTTCAAGTGGATCGAGTTGTTTTTCCAATTGGATCGAGTCATTTTTCCAAGTGGATCAAGTAGTTTTTCCAAGTAGATTGAGTGATTTTTTCAAGTGGATTGAGTGTTTTTTTAAGTGGATTGAGAGATTTTTTCAAAACCACTTGATCCGAGTGGATCCAAGTAGATCGAGTAGTTTTTTCAAGTGGATCAAGTGGTTTTCCAAGTGAATCGAGTGGTTTTTCCAAGTGGATCGAGTGGTTTTTCCAAGTGGATCAAGTGATTTTTTCAAGTGGATCGAATGATTTTTTTCAAGTGGATCGAGTGATTTTACAAGTGGATTGAGTAGTTTAATCTGATATATTCGAGTAGTTTAATCTGATATATTCGAGTAGTTCTATTTGATATATTCGAGTGGTTTGAACATTCACTGACAAACCACTTGAATATTCACTAGCAAACCACTTGAACTTTCTAAAAAAACCACTTGAAAATACTAAGAAAACCACTTGAATATTGAATATACTAAGAAAACTACTTGAATATTCACTGTCAAACTACTTGAACATAATAAGAAAACCACTTGAACATTTACTAGCAAACCACTTGAACATTCACTGGCAAACCACTTGAACATTCTAAGAAAACTACTTGAACTTACTAAGAAAACTAGTTGAACATTCACTGACAAACCACTTGAACTTTCTAAGAAAACCACTTGAACATATTAAGAAAATCATGTGAACATTCACTGGCAAACCACTTGAACATAGTAAGAAAACTACTTGAACATTCAGTCGCAAACCACTTGAATATACTAAGAAAACTAGGTGAACATACTAAAAAAATCACTTGAACATTCACTAGCAAACCACTTGAACATTCTAATAACACCACTTGAACATACTAAGAAAACCAGTTGAACATTCACTGACAAACCACTTGAATATTCTAAAAAAACCACTTGAACATATTAAGAAAACCAATTCAATATTCATTAGCAAACTACTTAAACACACTAAGAAACTTACTTGAACATCGTGCGCACTTAGTAAGTTAAACAAGGAGTCAACAGAAGTTAGGACAACTATTAGACAAGTAATTATCAATTTATTATCATTCAAATACTGTAAGTATTCTTTTAGTCAGAATAATCAATCGATTAATTTGCATTTAAATCGTATCAGGTTACACAAACTACTCAAGATACTCAAACCCAAAACATCACCAGTTGACGTTTAACATAAATACTTTTACTCCGTAACAATTGTTTTTTCATGAAGGATACTGTTCAATTTCGAGTTACTATAATTAGTTAACATTTCCAGAACTTTGATAACAAAAAATAACTTAAATTTTATCCTACTGGTTTTTATTGTATTCATTTAAAAAAAAACTAAACACAGATATTATATTCTATTATTCATTCGCTTGTCTTCTTTTTGCTTCATAAAAAGGCGATCATACTGCACCTTAGGAACCAAGCTCTTCCTACCCCAGGCCCGTCCATAAAAATGAATGCGCGCGTTTCTATTATTGTTTGTTCTCTTTTTCAATTACTTAAATGCCCCTGTTCTTAAAGTATCCAGGACGGTACTGGATTATTGTTCCAGGACCGAATCCTGTCTCAACCTGTTATGATGACAATTCCACGTGTATAAATAGGTAAAATACTTATAGTGCCCAATATTTGACAAACATGGTAACCTTTTGTAATTAAGGATGGCCACTTGCAATATAAATAGGTAAAATAGGTAACTCTCTCGTTTAACATGGTTCCCGTGTAAAATTAATCACAACCCACGCAAGTTATCTTGATTACCCTTCAAATATCAAGAAAGAATTAAAATGCATGTTATCTAGTAAAAAAAATATGCAATTTACTTATTTTTTTGGTACCTTATAAATTGTTCAAACTTCTAAGTACTATCTGCAACTCGTTAAATAAATATACTATTTTGAAATGTGTTTTGTAAAACATGAGAGATTTTTTTCCCCAGCATGTCACATTCTCTGAGATTTTATTACTGGAGGGCACTTGCCCAACAACACCACAATTAGTGGTCATGATTTAAAGGAAATATATAATTCATTTATAAATGGACCTCGAAAATTTTGTTGTATTTATTTGTCCCAATTCCCAATGCAGTCCGTTCGATTGATGTAAGTGAGAGAACTCTCTGGTTTCTGCTCCTCTTTAAATCTACAAATCCAACCACTATCGAGTCTTATTAGTCTTCTTCTTTAATACAACCTTAACGACTCCCTTCTTTACACTTTCTTTCTATATTTGCTGTCCCAATATAATATTTACATTTCGGTGTTTCTTTTGACAATAAATATTTCGGTGTTTTATACATATTTAGGCAAAAAAATGTATGGGATAAAGAAGGGCTGTACTACATATAACTGGCTTTCAACATGCAAACACAATCTCCTGTGTAATTAGCAAGGTAACTTGATAATCTTCCATTCTCCTTGTATTAAATTAGCTCCACCTTGAATTTTATGTCAGTTTCATTCATGCCAAGATAAATTTTTTAAATATGATTTGCCATGAGCAGAACTCGTCATTATCGGCAGTGGGACCCATATTACTCGGAGCCGTTTGGAGCTTAAAGCTTGTGAAAGGTAAGTCAGTGGTGGGCTGGGCCTAGTGGTCTTTCATGCTTCATGTCTCATCAATCTGGTGGGCTTGGTGGCCCATTCGTGTCGGAGAGTAGTATTCCTCGTACCACATCGATTAAAGCAGGACCATGAAGCGGGTTTATAAGCACTCCTCGCACAGGAACATATCACGACCTTACTTGAACAGGATCTGTTCTATAGGTTGTACCTCTGTCTTCTTTAGCACTAAAGAGACAGGAACCTCAGTCTGGTGGATGATTTGTACCCGTCCGATCAGAGCATGATTAACGGCTAGATCTTTGATCAACGGCTGTAGATGATTGCTCTCAGTCTCCTCTGGTGGCTGGGAAGATCGAACGGTAATCTGACAGACCTCTCTTCTTTTTTAAACTTTTTTTTTATAGTATTTACTTTTTTTTTGTAGCATTTTTCTGTACAAAATACTATATGGCCTTTCTTATAGAAAATTTAATTAATAACTCGAAGTTTTATATTATCATTATTTTGCAATGGAACGCTATTTCATATGACATTGAAAACTTACTTTCATAAAAAGTAAGTCATATTTTCCGGTGAAGTGACTGGTTGAATTGTGGGGGAAGTTACATCATGAATAGTGATCTTAAAAAATTATTATAGTTGAGACCAGATGAATTATTATTTGCCCCTCGCATTGTGTGTATTTTATTAAATATGCATGTACGACTAAGAGATATCAATGAGCCCTACGGTCGAAGTTTTGTATGAGGGAATTCTACATTTTATAAACAAGTACTCTGATCTCATATATTGTAACCCCTCCAATAAGTATTTCTGACTATAATTGGTCATTATAAATGGATATGATAAAATATAATATAAGACAAAAAGATTATCGCGATTTTTCTTGTCTTGTAATAGATTTTTAAGAATATCAGCCGAGTTAATAAAGAGAATTTTGGCAAGACACCGAGCATATATATTTAATTTGTTAATTGTAAAGGTTCCACATTTGCATGTCCTTCTACGTATGAATTATGATAACAAAGTTTTAACGAATTTCACTCGCTGCGTTTCCTGGCTGCGGGGCAATCTACATATTGGCCATTGCAAGTGACCACCTACGGGGATTAGCTCCAATGAATTTTGTTAAGTGGGAGAGGTTAATCACTTTTCAAATTTTTGCTTTAACTTGGATTAACTCAAATACCGTATAATAAATAAAGGTGACCACCACCTACACCCTATTACACAGAATAGAAATTTGAGTAGAGTGATGTTTGGGTTGCTAATGTCCCTAGCTTGATGCTAATTAAGCTAGGGAGGTCCTTCATATATGATGTCACCGGCGGTGGAGTCGTATCAAGTTAACTGAAATTTAAATTCACTTAATAAAGTTATGTGTTATGCATATTAATAAAATTATTTGTAAAATATGGTATGACATGGCGCGATTCTAAGTATCCAAACGTCACTGAAAAATCAGCTGTGTCCATCAATTGCAATTTAAATTACGTCGGCGGGCTCGTGAAAAGAGCCGGTAAGGCCCAACTCGGGAACATTCTGTAAAACTAATTCCTCATACCATGGCCAAATCACTTGTAAAAAAACGACGATTGAAATTATTTATGGTTTACATTTATCTGTCTTACGATAAGAATCTTACTTATTTATCTAATTCAGATTCGAAGCGGACAAATTGACACTAATAATCATTTAATCAAGTGCTCAAACGAATTCATAAAAATTTAGGATACTTATCACGAGAAGTCAGATTTTCTAAAAAAATATCATATAGTTCAGCGGTTTATACAGAGTAACAACTCTTAATTAAGATTTCACATTGAATTATTAGAGAAGTTTGTCCTTGCGGTGCAGTTATCCAGGTGGGGTATTTAACTTAAGAAGAATTTAATTCGGATCCATTATCATACAGAAGATAGACATGAAAATATATTCAAATATATATAGTCCCCCCTTCACATTCAATCATCCCAGATAAGAAGTGCATTTGTTAGGTCGTCATTATAGGAGGATAATATAATTTAATCCACCAGTTGTTGCTTAAATCGAGAATTAATACCACAAATACGATTAACCTTGCATAGATGCCTTTCGACGTTTTATTAAACAAATATTGTCCAGCGAGTCTTTGAGTTAGACCAAAAAATTTTGATTTTAATTTTTTTAAATACAAAAATATTAAATATTTGTTTAAAAAAATTTAGTAATATTTAAAGATTTTATATGACTCAAAACTTAAGTCAATTCTTATAATACAATGATAATAATTATTTGTTGAAATCATGAAACTTTACAAGCCAATATATGCATAAATATTTCCCCGTTTTACACTGTTTTTAAAAAGGAATATTTGGAGGATAAACTAGTTGTTGGGTGGTTTATCTTTGGTGCAGGCGAATATTAAATCATCTCACAATTCCTTCTCAAAAATAAATCTCGCAATTCCCGTGGTCCAGTTAATACAATTACCAAGGCTCAAGATATTTTAAGGTTTGAATCCGAGTAGAGAAATCCAATTTTAATTTCACAATATAATACTTATAAAAAAAAGTCTAAAATATATCTTTAATGCCTCAATTACACTTTTTTTTAGTCACTCAATTACACTTCAATCAACTCGCATATTATCATTTTAATTTAATTAAATATCCTGATTTGGAACTATGGTAATAAAAACATTAATACAACTGACACTTCGTAAGAGATTTGAATGACGAAATTAGAGTGGTGGTCAATTATTATTTTTTTAGGAAAAGCCCGACATTTTATTGGGATGTTTAATTCATGGATTTTTCGGAACAGATAATGCATGGAACATCAATAATAATAATAATAATAATAATAATAATAATATATTATTATTATTATTATTATTATTTTCCAACTCACATGTCATATGAGAGTGTGAGGCGTGGACCATCTTGTTGGATTATATAGCATAAATAATGAATATTACGCAAATAATCACATGCACAATTAATCACAAATTAAGGCAATTAAAATACAATTATGCAAAAATTAAAATAAAATATTAAAATAATAAAATATTTAATGTATTGTCCCCTAGAAAAAAATTGACTTTGCCCCTAAACTGCACCCAACTCTAAGACAAAATATTTATTGTTCATATTATTCCTTTGGCAGCAAAAGTAGGTTCCCGCGAAGTATCTTTCTGCCACAACTCACAATTTACCCGTTGTTTAATAATTTTCTTTTTATATTACCATATACTTTTGGCCCAAATTTAAATAGTTGGAGTTATAAATTGATTGACTATTAGAATTTATATTTTTGGCCCATATTTTTTGATATCCAATAATTGACTATTTCAAATTTAAATAGGTGGAGTTTTTCAAAATATGACAAAATTCTTCAAACTCTGCACCTATTTAAAATTGGACAATTTTCTCATTGGCTGCCTTGGTTTAATATTTCTTGACCCTTTTAATAAACATTTCCTAACAATTACATTAAAAGCTTATTTAGATGTCCCGGACCTAAACAATACGACAATATTAAAATCTAGTACAAATAATTTTGTTTTGTTTGATATCCCATCAAAATGAAATAGTTTTTGGTAAGTAAATTTGATTTCACCATGATATAGTAATCACATGTTTATCACCAAAATTCCAAATTCCAAATTCCTCATTCGAGAATGAGGTTGTGATTGAAATTGCAGTCGCATTTCTCACCAATGATATGATCACAAATCAACAGAAATATGTATTAGTTAATCAAGGGAGTGTATACATATTAACTTCAAAGTGGTTTAGGGAAAAAATAACGCTTCTTGTCTCCGCTCTATTAAATATGTGTAATTGAAAGAGAAAATCTTGTGACTATAGCAAGAAAAACTCTATAAATGCTTCGTGGATGATAGTAATCGAGATGCCAGTTGGTCGATGGCTCAAAATTTCATGGTGCAGATGACTATTTCTCGACGAGTGGAGCTCCATTTTTTCACCTTCCTAACTTACCATTAGACAATTGTTATGTGTGTGACCTTCTTTGGTTGTATCGATGTTACAGTTGTAAATGAATTAGTATTTAAACCTTATTGCATTACTGATTGTTGGTTTCAATTATTAACCAACATTTAAGGGCCCATAATTTACACTATCATGAGTTTTTTTTTTTAATATGGCTCAAGACCACATATTGTTTTGGACCAACTTGGTGTGCCACCTCATTCTCTCAGTTGGATAAACTACCTTCCAAATGTGTGCCATTTGGACGCCACGTTTTTTTTTTTTTTGCATGTAAAGCTACTAAAAATAGCATTGTCACTTGGTGAACAAGCCACGAGGTGGTGGCATAAGGAGAAAAGGATTCTCCTATAAAATGAGAAGAATGTGGTAATTAAATTGATAACCACAAAAAATATATTTAAAAAAACCACCCACCAAGGATTAAAAAAAAATATAAGTTTCGACTTTCATTCTGATAATTTTCTAAATTACGTTCGAAGACAAACTAAGTTCGTAAAAATTATTATTAATTCGATAATTCATAAGTAAGAATCGACCAGTGACATACTTTTGTTTCGATGACAAAATCACAAGACTTCAACAACTAAATATATTTACATTGTTATTAATTTTGCTTCATTAATTATATCATAATTTTGATTATATGATTATAATCTATAATTGTCATAAAAAAACCTTCACTGATTCTCTCCGAGCGTTTGGAATTATTTCCTCTGTAAGGGAATTAGTTAGAGCGTAGGATTAACTGTTGATTTTTTTGATAAATAACTTTATTACCAAAAGGAAGGAATATTTACCAGGGTATTACTATTAACCCCAAAAAAAACCACGCCTTACAAAGCCAAACATGAGCAAACCCCAGCCCACGCCCCTACAGAGATTGGCTACAAACAAATCAGGAGGCATGAGAGTCCAAGAAGAGAAACGGATCAAGTAACCCATTCACCATGGGCACGTTTTTGAATCGCACGATAAAAAAAACTCTCATAGTTGTACATCGTCGCTTCAAAAAAAAAAAAATCGGTTCCATAATCATGCAAGCCGGGAGAACGAGCACAATACATGAACCAAAACACCATAAATTAATATTAATAGATACGACGGGGACTATAGATTATTAAGAATGGAGCAATTTTTCAGAACATAGAACTTCTCATTCATATCTTTTTATCTGGTAAAAAAACAGTTCCATTGATTAAAGTTCACCACCAACCTATGTCACCAAGACTTTAATTGTACATGAATTCCCGTTTTGTGTTTTTGTTTTTTCCCTTAGTAAAGTAATACTAGAGCTTGTTACATTCTCTTGCAAGGTGTATCCTAAGAAAGGAGCCCATATATTCCATATATCTCGCTATTGGAATAGGTTTATCTGGAAACACTAAATGCGTAAAGTATATATGGCTGGCCGCCCAGGTGATCAATTTTATAATGGTGGCCAGCAAATATGGAATTTCACTAACCACAAACCGAATTTCGGAATCATGAACTCACTAGTGGGAGTTACTACGATCCATCTACGTTCAAACTATACAAGTATACAAATTGTTATTAAAAGAATTACAGTAAACAAAATTCAAGAATTATCAACTCTAATAAAGAATTCATGAATGTAAGTATGTTTAAATATATCATAAAATGTTTTGTTATTATGTGACACTACGGAATCATAATAACAGAATAATATTATATATTTGATATAACCAAAAGCAACAATAAGCTGTTTTCTTTTTTCATTTCATCCTCTATTTCATGCACTGGTGAGCTTTCTAATCAAGATCTAATTTATTCCTAAAACCGCAAAGGTAACAAGGGTAATATAATTTGTATAACCCTAAGAAAACTTTAGGATGAGATATAATATTTTTGTTTAAAAAAAAATACTTTGTTACAATCATTATATTTTGATTTGAACCTAATTAACTATATACACGTTGTTTTGGAAAAAAAAATTGAACCAAAATTGCATCCTTTTTCTCGAATCTCTTTTATCAACGTGTCCGATTCTCAGATATAAGAAGAAATGCCCACAAGCCCAAGAGAACTTTATTTTCCTTTTCAGAAACCAATATAGCATCGCTTTCACATGTAAAGAGCGGGAAGGCTTTCGTTCAACCTTCAACGTTCAACTTAAAAAGAGAGAAAAAAGAGAGAGATCAATTTCACGCAGTACTAATCAAAGGGATAAAGGTGAAATTCTGTAATTATCATTTTTGGGATAAGTCTAAGTTTTCCCATTTTTTTATTATTTTCTTTTCTTTTTGGAAAGGAGATTTAATCTTCAGTGGAATGTCCAACTTCATCTTTAACTTTACTGAATTTTATAAAGCGCCACTTATTCTCTTAATAAGGGTGATTGATTTTGACTGTTTGGACTTTGGACAGCATAATAAGTTCCATAATTGTCAGATTGCATGTCGGGATCGACAAAGATTGACAAAAATTGAAAGATTACATATGTGTAATAATTAATGTAACATGTATTTCTAAGGAAACCAGTTTCATAATTACCATTGCGTTTGTCAAATTTACATTCCTTGGATCTTTTAGGAACGAACTGTTAGAGAATTACTGAATTAGCATTATTTTTTTGTGTAATTAAATTTTATTGCTCGATATATTATTCACGGTTTATCTTCACATTGAGCATTAAATTCTTTCTTGTGAGATTCCAGTTGCTAACTTCAACAAAGTTCTGACACAATAAAACTCAATGAGAAAATAGTGTGCGAGAATAAGATCACAAAGGCTAACACCGTTTATACACAAGTCTATACTGAAAAGTCATGAAATATAAAATAAAACCTACAGTGAGCTACAAATTGACCAAAATAACCGCACATGATGTGAAATGGTTCTTGTCGTATGAATTAGCATTAGATAAGTTGTACATATGGAGTTTAATATGTTACAATAGGAAACATATATTTTTGGGAATGTTTTACTTTACTATCTTTAGGTTTTGAACTTTTACGTATAACAAGTTATTATCTTCTGGGATTTGGTGAATCGAAGAATTTGTTTCGATGGAATAGTAAAAATGTTCTGTCCATGGTATCATCCATATCACTTCTCCCAAATAAAAATTAACATAGATTACCTACTGCATGGATCAATCCAAATCTAATAATTGAACCTGTCTAAATATATGCAACGAAAAGTTTGTACAGAGTCTTACAAATTTGTACCGTACAACCCAACTCGAACCAAATTATTGACAGAGTTGAAATACGGTTTCAACTTTAAACAACTCAACACTCAATATAAATGTGAATGAGAAAAGAACAGCATTTAATTAATTTATTTTTTCCAGCTATGCGACTGACAATTTCTTTTCGCGGAATTCGCTGGACCATCACGGGACGCATGAACACAAAACCAACCAAACTAGTTTGAACTAATTCTGTAAATGAAGATCATACATTTAGCCATGTAAATATAGCATATATTATTAAGTAAAGCAGTCCACCCCAACCATATTCAAAATTTTAAAAACATATTATATTGGCACATATAACAAAAAAGAGCGTACCTTGTATTTGTCATGATCGCATGGTACGCGAGAATTACCGTGGATAAGATAATGAAATTTATCAATAATTATTTAATATTGTTATTTAGATTTAAAATATTTTGATTAAATTAAAACAATAAATTCATACGTTAATATAACTGATCGTTCGAAAATTTCCTTTTATTTTATTGTGTTTTTACGCAGGGAAAGACAAAGGGTAAGTTACGTAGTTTTTTATGTTGTCGCATGCGAGAGGGACATGAAATGGCTACCTGTCCAGCTGGCATGGAGGACGCGCTGGATCCGAGTAGAGGTCCCACTTCACGTGCCAGCACGCTTACTTAGACGAGAGGACGCCACGTGTCGCATGGCGCTTCTGATTGGACACGTGTCTGCATCATCGGGCGTCTAAACAGGACCACTCTTATCCTTCTTTCCTAGAAGCAAGGGCAGGTGAACCCACCTCCCCCTAGCCTCGCAGTTCTACATAATCCCCCACGTCTCGACAAAATCTGATATGGAATCCCTAAAATGCCCTTCTTTTGTTGGCTAGCGGGTAATATTCGAATTAAATTGAAAACTATCAAACTTTATTTTATATTAAGATTACTTCTAATATTTTGAGAATAACCGAATAGTGGTATAGTGGATTGAACTCGCAATACTTTATAATGTATTTAATTTTGTACGGCTTGAACCAATTTTCACCTGTCTTGATTTTAATTTTCCACTAATACCTGATATTTATTTGAGTTTTCAGCTATTAAAGTTTTGGAAAGGGACACGCGGCGAGAAGGGAAGGGATGATGTGTTTGTCGTAGTTACCGTTTTCCTCGTCCCTGGTCGAAAATTAAGTTGGCTGGATCATTTCTAACTGAGAACTGGATAATAATTAACGTGGATAATTATTTAATTAGTCCTAATTCAGTATAAGTGAAGTTGAAGTTAGAGTGATCTTGTAACAACTTTTTGACACAACTGGGATAAAAACTAATCACTAATTATATCCAGTTATCCCACAAAATTAGGCAAGCAACAGTTTGTTAATTTCAAAATTTTTAGCTGTTCGAATTTTAGTTTTATAGTTTAGCATTTGTTCAATTAAATATGTTTCCGAAAGTTACCAAATTTTAGTAACTATTTCACCTTTAGTCGACATGAACAGGGGCATTGTGGTCATTTCCGGCACCAGAAAACTGACAACTTAATAAACGGAATTTAAAAGGAGGGGAGAGAGAAATGATAATAACGGAGGAAGAGACTTATCCATAACTCAAATGACGATTTTAACCCCCCAAAACTCTATAAAAGCAGAGCCAAACCCTCTTCTTCATTTCATTTTCCCTTCCTCGAACCCAAACCAAATCAAAACCTAAAAGAGAAACCTTCTGAATGGCTACCGGAAAGAGCTACTTCGCTAGAAGCAGTTACCGGTTCCTCCCGGCGGACCACGCGCCAGCACGCGCGCAGGACGGGTTCGAGCTCGACGAGTACGACATCTACGGCTCCCCGGCGCCGGCGCACCACCGAGCGGTCTCACCGGAGGTCAGGAGTCGGGCGGTTTCCGGCCGGCAGGGACGGAAAATGTCGCCGGTGGTGGGAGCGACGGCGAGCTCGCTGCCGGTGAACATCCCGGACTGGTCGAAGATACTGAAAGAAGAGTACCGGCGGCCTAACCGAGACGACGGCTCCGACGAAGAAGACGCCGGAGAGGAGGATTCCGTCGGCGGGAGGCGGATCCCGCCGCACGAGTACCTGGCGAGGAAGAGGGTGGGGGTGGCCTCGTTCTCGGTGCACGAGGGGATCGGGAGGACGCTAAAGGGGAGGGATCTAAGTAGGGTTAGGAACTCCATTTGGGAGAAAACTGGGTTCCAGGATTGATTAATTTAGTTATTTACTAAAAAAACATTATTATTATAATTAAGGTTTTTTTTTGGTGGAATTTAAGTTATTTAATAGAGTAAGGGGGGCTCTTCGTTTATTGGGGCCGAGGAAAATTTTGGTGTAGTAAGAGGGGTTTTCGTGTGAGAAAATGGTGGCTTCTGTATTCGGAAATGCAGAGATATTTTTTCTTGAAATATTTCACTTCGTATTTTATTATTTTATGTTTCCTCTTATTTAATGCAATGGTAATTTTATGAAACTTGCAAAAGAAAATGTGTGGAAAGCTGCTAGATAATTCATGTTAATTTTTTTTTAATGAGATAGATGATTATGATAATGTGAGTTCTCATTTTGATAACTAATATAAATATAATTCACTTCTTAAAAAAATTAGTTAGAATCTAATAGAAGAAAAGATCTCTTAGTTTAAATGGTAAAAAAAATCTTAAAAAGATATATAAGACTAAATTGGTTCAGATTTTAGTTTATTTTGACATAATATGAAACAAAATGAAATGATCATTTACTACACAATGGGTCGAAATCGGTCTCGAATTCTGATTGGTGTTAATGAAATTCATCAACTATCTAATTTTTTTTCTGGGCCGATATAAAAACTATTATAATGTGAGATAGGTTTAAGGGTTACGGGGCTACGAGATACAATTAATAAAGGAAAATTGTGGTCCTTGACGATTGTGATAAGTTCATAATCATCCAACCAAAACTCAAGGGAAGTGTGTGTCACTCACTGAGCCAGTGCACGAAATAATTTAATCGAATTGAAGGATTGGACTTGAAAATGAATTTGTTGTTCGGCTAGGTGTTGGAAATTGGAATCTATGAACATGACCGTGGAAAAGAAAATGGAGGAATTCTATTATTGGTGGGCATTTCTTTCTCCTTACTTTATTTTAATATTTTCATATTATTTATTGTTTTAGTTGCGTGGAGATAGGGAGAGGTGGGGAGGTTCACAATCAAGGACAGCGACCTGTGGATGTGCCCATTAACTTTTTTGTTAAATAGATTGTCATCCCGAAAATTCAATTGATCCATTAATCTATATTTAAATGGAAAGATTTATTAAATGAAAACGCTTTCTTAGTCAATCATCCAAGGGAGGTAGTTTGTCCAATGTAAACTGGGGAAAATTTCTTGCAGGGGGTCGATTAAAAAAGGAATAACCAAAAAGGGGTTGTCAGGAAAAGTTTTCCTTGTCTGGGGTTGGTCCAAACCCGCAAAAAAAATTGCGGGTTTGGTTTGCTCATACCCGCAATAAAAAATGCGGGTTCGACTCAAAAACTCATAAAAAAATGCGGGTTTGTATTCAGCTAGATCCGGCCTTAGCAGTTCCGGCTAGGCTGAAAATTCAACCAAACCCGCAAAAAAAGTGGAGGGTTTGGGCGGAGCCGACTTGAAATTAGCAAAACAATACAATTAATATACCAGGAAATTGAGTAAAGGCTATTTAAGTTACCGAGGAAAGGATGGTGGTGGGTTTGTTTTGGGAGGGAAAAAAGAATAACCATATTTATTGTAATGCAATTGTCCAATCCAATCGAATTGGGGACACTTTTTTAATTTTAATGAGCATTCCAACTTCGTGAAAAGTGACAAAAGTTAACATATAAAAAACTCACAAAGATTCGTATAAATCTAGCAAAAAGGGTAATCAATTACTAAAATAAATTGCTAACGATTTTTTTGGAGCATACCCTAACATTAATTTCTTAACTGTTCGGCATCATCATGCTTAGATTTTTTGCGATTATATTAGCTTTATTATATGATTTGACTATTTACTGCGATATTTTATGATTTGACTTGTTTTTTACATATTCTATTCTTCGAATTCTAAAACTTCAATAACCAACGATCCGCTAGCTCTCTACCAGTAAATTAATGCAGCAAGGCTTATGAGCTGGAAAGCACGTGTCAATCAGTAATCGAGAAAAATAATCAAAATTTTGTTACTAATTACATGTTTATAGTACATTGTCTATTATGTATTCAAGTCAAGTTTAATTGTATGTTGGCTGCGTATTATTTTGGTTAAGGAAAAAAATACCCACTTTTTGGGTTTGTTTAATATTTAATGCTGTTCGTTTACTATACAATTACTGTGCCAGGAAATTGAGTAAAGGCCATTTAAATTACCGAGGAAAGGATGATAGTGAGTTTGTTTTGGGAGGGAAAAAAGAATAACCATATTTATTGTTTTGCTAATTTCAAGTCGGCTCTGCCCAAACCCTCCACTTTTTTTGCGGGTTTGGTTGAATTTTCAGCCGAGCCGGGACCGCTGAAGCCGGATCTAGCTAAGTACAAACCCGCATTTTTTTATGAGTTTTTGAGTCGAACCCGCATTTTTTATTGCGGGTATGAGCAAACCAAACCCGCAATTTTTTTTGCGTGTTTGGACCAACCCCAGACAAGAAAAACTTTTCCTGACAACCCCTTTTTGATTATTCCTTTTTTAATCGACCCCCTGCAAGAAATTTACCCTGTTACTGCGTCTATTCCCCTCGGCTCGACGGCTTCAATGTTTCTTAGTCAAATTTAATTAATGTAGACATACAACGGCTCCAATAATTGATCTATTGTTTCATTCGCTCCATGAAGACGATGCATGCTAAAATAAAATAAGAATAAAAGTTGATTGTGGATACAAATATCCACTTTAAATATATATATTTTTGAGAACAAGGTTATAATACTGTTGTGGTTAGTAAATAATTTCTCATTTTAACTATCTCCCCAAATTGTGGAGAATGATATTTACAAAGATAAACATTCTTCTCTGGTTTTCCTTAATCCAAACTTTCCCTTCATTTTCCACCATTCCCAAACAAAAGCTAAAAGAGGTTTTGTCACGTCCCAGAAATAAAAGCATGACAACCGCCGCGGATTAATTATCTCCGCTAGGCATCTTATTGCATCAATAAAGTGTAGTCTTTAATAGATCCTATTAGTCAAACCAAAACAAGTCTTAACAAATAGGGTACGAATTTAATGCTAACAAAATGAAAATGAAATGCATGTCCTTGCCCTTAGCTCTCAGCCCTGTCAGCCCCCGTCGTATCTGAAACAAAATACGTATTTTGGTGAGTTTACGTAACTCAGTAAGTCGGAATCAAATACGAACTTTCATGTCACATACGAATATCAATCCTATCTTATTTCAGAAATTAGCGACTCCTAATTCAGAATACAGATCACAGACGAACTCCGGAGTACGACAAATCGGGCTTAACCTGTGGGTACACAGAAGACCTATCCTTCATGCTAAACACAGAAACAAAAGGGATAGTCTCACCACAGGGCACAGATATCTCCGGTATTCACATAGAGTATGAAAACACAGAATACTCTACGGGCACAGTAATACCAGGATAACCCGACCAGAATAAACATAGCAACACTTCACGTGAACAGCACATATTGTTACGAAACGTCCAATACTTAGATACAAGATAATTCACAATTTAACAAATTTAAAACATACCAGATCAAGCACTAAGTCATTAAGCAATTTTTAATCGTTTAGAAAGCACAATAACAATAATTAAATCATCCATGCCAGTAAAATCCACAACAGGAAGTATACTATAGTACACCGATCCAATCACCTATCATTGATTCAACTATCCGAGTTTAATAGCTTACGTACCCAAGAATATCAAACCCACAATTAATACGTTTGATTAATCATTCATAGAAGCCGTATAATTAATCTGACAATAACGTTAATAACATGATTATTTATTTCTCACACGACCGATCAACTAATTCTTCATAACTACAGACAATAATTCATCCTAAGCTTTCCTCCCTGTGAACCAGAGACGTAACCACCATATATAATTAATAACCTTCACTTTTTTGTCCACTGAACTATTAATTTCTTCCTATGATAAAGCTAATCTACGTCAACCGTTTATTCTAGTAAAATTAAAGGATCCAGAAGAAACTTCCTGAAATCAGAGGACATCTTCTTATGCCGTTCATAAAAATTATATATCATAACAAATAGAAACCGACTTACAGTAAAATTTCGTGGTGTTCTAATTCTGTCACTCGTGTGATCTCCACCCGTGGTTCTTGTGTTCTTTTTTCTAATCTCTTGTTCTCACTAGGGTTTTGTCCTACCTCCTTTTATAGGCAAAACTCTAGGGTTTAGGATTAGGATTGGCAAAATTCTATTTGACCATTGGGCATATTACAGTATGCTCCCTTATAACTTTTAATGTCTTATTTTGTTTTCTTGATTCTCACAGGTTTAATTACAACTTTTTAGATAGGGTTTTTGGATTAAAACAATTCCATTAAACGTAAATATCAACAACAAGAAAAAATAGCCTGTGGGGAATCTCATTAAATTGTTTGAATACATTTAATTATTTTACTCTGTAAATAAACACTCACAAATTTACAAGATGTCAATCAGTTGTAAAATTATTTCATTTTAAAACTGACACTTGAAGTTCTCTTATGATATTTAAGAGAACTGTATGTAAATTTTGTTGATACGGTTATACAAATATTATAATCAAATTGCTTAATTTTTTAATATATTAATTTTTTTAAATAATTAGAATATTACGACAGTCTCGGTCAATCTTTCTGCTTACCTTTCAATTTTCATATCAGATTTTTTTTTTATGAATTTTAAATTTAATTAATTGTACTTAAATTTTCAAAATTTTAAATGATTTTAACTTTTGTTTTTTTCCAAATAATTTATTTTCAAATAATGAGATTCGAACAACTAACCTCTTATAAAAAAAGTTTAGATCCATTATCATAGTATCTACTATATAGTGAAATTATGAAATGTGACATTTTCCTTAGGCCCAAAGAAACAAAAACACCACTTCCCTGATATAGGAGTTGAGACTTCAGAGCGCTGGCTGGAATGATGGAGTTTTTTCCCTTGAAAAAGAAAGCCATAAAGATTTATAGGAGTTTGTTTCCCTTTTTATTTGTAAAATTGACACAATCTCTAGGGTTCGTCTTTGTCAAAGGGGTTAAATCCAGAAACGTGTAAAACGGTGGAATCTTGAAAAAAATAATTCTGGATTAATTTTTAATTCAAATTTGTTTAAATAAAATATTCATATTTCAAATTTTGATTATTATCGTAATTTGATTTTTTCAGAAATAAATAAAATTATTCAAAATTAATTATTTGTCAACAATCATTAAAGGGTGGCTTTTGGTTGTTGATCGATTTTATATATTTACGTAATTTAATTTTAGTTTGGAAATAAATATTAAAACCTAGGACATTCACATTGATCTACATTTTAATATACCAGTTATGGTTTGTAAGGGTTAAAAATACATAGTATGTGTTGGGGGGTTCGGGCCGTAATTATTAATTAATTACGTCTGAATCCCATTTAATTAAAAGACATTAATTAAACCGTACTTACTTGTTGAAGCGAGTACATCACAGGTCTCTAAGTCCATTGGTCTTGATCAGCAACCGTGAGTTGCTGGCCAAGTTACGATCACGTTCTAACGGATCGTAACTTGGTTTCCACGATTGGCCCATAATGTATATCTTGAAAAATATCAAGTAGTAAACTGATATTTTCCTATACGAGTGGATATCTGGACAGGGACCGTCCATAACCGTCGAGCTTGACCAGCTCAAAACTATCGAGCTTGGCCCACTCGAAACCGTCGAGCTTGGCCCGCCCGAAACCATCGAGCTTGGCCCGCCCAAAACCGTCGAGTTTGGGCTGCCCAAAACCGTCGAGCTTGGCCTGCCCGAAATCGTCGAGCTTGGCCTGCCCGAAATCGTCGAGCTTGGCCCACCCAAAACCGTCGAGCTTGGCCCGCCTAAAAACCATTAAGCTGGGCCCACCCAAGGGTAGGTCTCGACCATAATCCGTCGAGCTAGGCCCGCCCGAGGGCAGGGCCCAACCGAAAATGGTTTGGACCAGCTCGTGGCAACATGCTCAAATGACGGCTAAGGGCCCTATTTATAGGGAAAGTAAGTAGCTGACAAGCAGTTGACAAGTAGCTGACACGTATTGCTACGTGGCTCATCACGTGGTTGAACGCATTGCAAGCCTGAACCTAGCAGCTGAGTCAGCAGCTACGTAAGCAGCTACTCAGCTACCTGCTTACTTTTCATGCTTATCCATTAGGATGGTGCTTATTTGCTGACGTCAGCACCTATCCATACGGATAATATCAGTCTACTAACCGGTCTAATATTCGAGCTTATTTGGTCTGAGACCAAATTTGCATGATGAATATAATCCGAGCCCGAAGTCCAATAATCTCCCGCTCATTCATCGACGATCACAGTCAACGATGTATAGATTTTAGCTTATAGGATTTTGTGCGACCAGCAAACGCCGAGTATGTTTAGCTAAAATTTAGAAGCATAGACACACCGACTAACTGAATAGTAGCATCTCGATATCTCACATAGAATAAAGTGTGCTTTCACCCCAAGACTTATGTCACATTCTATTGTTCACACAATAATTTCAAATAATTTTATTCGTGTTCACTATTGTACTTTTCAATACAATTGGTACACCTGAACAACAAATCTCAAAATATGATGGACATAGTTTCTTCTCCCTTAACTATATTCTTTCCATAATGATTTAGCCTGGTTTTCTAATTAGCCCTGCCAGGTTGAATCAATATGTCATAACCTTTTTATGGACTAACTAAGCTAGCAGCACTAAATCACACTTCCAGAATATGTTTAGGATCTTAAGGGTAAAAATCGAGAACTACTGTTCTTGAAATGCGGTCTCACACCAGAGATTGTGAAATCAATGAACATTTTCATCCCATCCGATGGTCGAACAACACATGAGATACTCATTCTCATGTTATGGTGTATATTCTATTACATAAGAATACATGTCAATTAACACCATACTAGAGTCTTATCCACAGCTTAACTCTAGGCTTTAAGACAGAAGGTATGATAAGTTCTACTTAATTCTTATCATATGGATTACAGAAGATCCAATGCAGTAACTCATTACTGCATTCCATAACGAATCTTGCTCTCTCAGCAAGACGGTATTGTCGCCGTAGGATATTGCACATCTAAATGTCCAACAGTTGCCTTATCTCAATCAAGAATTAACACATTTGACTCCCACTGAGGTAAACACCCGTATGAGTGGACTACTTTTCTGTCTGACATGTTACACAAGGTGTTCATATTGCCAAAACAAAACCTCTTATTTTATAAATGAAACTGTCGTCAACCTAATGACTTCACATTTTTCTCAAACACATTTTGAGATAATGCTATAGTCATAGGGTCTACAACCATATCTTGCATAGATATGCGTTTCATACACAGTTCTTTAGATTTTCCTAAATTTCTAAAATTTAATATCTATATGCTAAGCTTTGCTATGGAAACTCAGATCCATTGCATAAGCTATAGCAACTTGGTTGTCACAAAATACTCACAACGAGCATTCTGTAGCATCATTCAAATATTTTAAAATTCCCTTGACAATTTTCTAATGAGCATTGCCTAAATTCTATTGATATCTACATACAATACGAATAGTACAACAAATATTAGATTACGTACACAACATTGTGCACACCAGGCAACTAACTGCATTGGCACAGGGAATCATTTCCATATTTCCTATTTGTTTAGCTATACTTGGCCACAAATCCTTGCATAAATTATGACCATTCACTAAAGAGACATACTTTGGATTACTATGATCACAATTAAAATATTCTACAACTTTATTAACATATGTCTCTTGTGAAGGAGATATTATCGTCTTCGAACGATTCCTCGAAATTATAACTTCGAGTATGTAATCAGTTTCACCTGTGTCTTTCACTTCAAAGTTGAAAGAAAACCAAGCTTTGATTTTAACAAGTAGTCCCATGTCATTTGTGGCCAAGAGTATGTCATCAACATACAAAATGATGATACCATATTTCTTATCTGATCGCTTAACATATATACAGTGGTCTTTATCTATCATAATACAATCATGGCCAATGATAGTATTATGAAAATGAACATACCACTATCTAGATGATTGCTTAAGGCCATAAATTGAACTTATTCAATTTGTAAACCTTCTGTTCGTAGCTTTTTTGGATGCAGCCCTCATGCTGAATCACACAGATTTTGTCATCCAATTCTCTAAAGAGAAAAGCAATCTTAACATCCGTATGATGTAATTCTAGATTCATGTTAGCAATCATAGCCAAAATGGCCCTAATAGACGTGAATCAAATAACAGCAGCAAAAGTCTCCTCATAGTCTATTTCTGCATGTTGTTTGAATCCCTACACAACCAGACAAGCTTTGTATCTTTTAACATCACTGTCTGTATTGCGCTTGACTTTGAGAATCCACTTATTCTCAATAGCCATACATCTTTAGGTAGATCAACCAGATTCTAAACCAGATTCTTGGTCATGGAAGATATTTCTTCCTCTATCGTATTAATCTACTCAACCTTTTATAGAGATGATAGAGCACCAGATACATTTTTGGCTTCATCTTTATTCTGAATAATGGTTAGAAGAACTTCATTTGGATCAGTAATCTTTTCCAGTGATACCAAGTACGCGTTAGCCTCACCTTCGATATTAAATCGTTGGTATGGTATGCTAATTCTTCTAGACCTACGAAATTCTTGATTCTAATAAATATTTCTCATATATTCATTGTATCTAGGAACCGTAGTAAAACTAGGCAGAAGTTTTGTACTCATACTGGAATAGGGAACTATGAGCCTTTCAGGACTAAGACGAACATCTTTCGGACCTTGTTGAGATAGAAAGTCATAACTTTCTATCTCAATTCTCCCACTCGGAAGGAGAGGTCCAAAAGGCTATGGCTCAACTATTTCATAGAGATCAAGATTTTCACTAACCTCTCTCAATCTAGAAAAGTCAATCTAAAAAAATGGCATTACGTGATTCAAATTTTGTTATATGTCCATTATCCAGTTCACCTATGAACATGTATCCTTTAGATATCTCAAAATACGTTCTAAGGATACTTTTTCTACCTCTCGGTCCTAATTTACCGAAAGCAATTGAGGTAGAATAGACGTAGGACACACATTCCCATGGCTTAAAATAGAATAAATCGGACTTCCGATCTGTCCATAATTTATAAGGGGTGATAGTAACAAACTTAGAGGGTACATAGTTAAGAATATATGTGGTAGTTAGGAGCACATCTCCATATTGGCAAATTTGCCTCTGCCATCATAGATCTAACCATGTCAAGAAGGATTCTATTCCTTCTTTCAGCAACCCCAATCTGTTAGGATGTACAAGGAATGGACAATCAATGTTCAATTCCTTTCTCAACATAAAGTGCCCTACAATTCATCAGAAAGATATTCACGGCTACAATCGGTTCGCAAAGTCTTTATCTTTCTATCCTTCTGATTCTCAACAAAAACCATATAAGTCATGAAGCAACTTAATGCCTCTGACTTGTGAGAAATTAGGTATATCAGATTATATCACAAATAGTCATCAATAAAGGTGATGAAGTAATATGCACTATGTGCTGCCCTCACATTCATTTGACCACATATGTCTAAGTAGACTAATAAAATAGAAATTCGACTCTAGTCCTAGTACCGAAAGGTTTTCTTGTACTTTTTCCTTTTAGACAAGAAATGCTTCTAGGTAAGATAGATTTTTCTATATTACCTGGCAGTCCAGCCTTAGCTGAATAGTTGAAGCGATCTTAGCCCACATGGCCTAGTCGAAAATCTATAGCTTAATATCATCTTTTGACGAATTTATGCTAGTGACTAAGGAGTAACATTCACTAGGATTAATATCCATCATGAAAAAACTTTCCGATCTATATCCAAGGCTATAACAGACATCATCCAAATATAACTTAACAATGTCATTCAGCTTCATCTGTTCCTAGTTTGGAGGCAAGAAATAGATGACAACTTGAATTTATTACTTACTGCTGAGAACGTGATCAGCCTCAGCCAGATCACTAATTATGTTGGACATTATTCAAATATTTCTACATAAAAACATTGAGACGCTTTTTTTAAAGATACTAATCCTTATTGTCAAAGTACAAATCTTTGACAAAAAAAGCTTCCCAAATATCAATTTGAGGGGTATCCCAAAGTTCTTTTGCATTTTCATAAACACGAAATTACCTTGTGATATCATCCATCATAAAACTCAGCAATATCAAATGTGCAACAAAGTTATTTCTATTCCAAACAGCATAGGCATGACAATCACGCTTATGTTGTACAGTGTTGCCTTTATCAGACTCTAACATAATCACAAGTACTAGCTCAAGAACCTCTTGTTCTTCGAACATGTACTAGATTTTATGCTCTAGAAGAAACTGACATCTCTATAGGGAATTTAAAATACAAGAACACATCAGAAATTTGATTTTGGGCAATATGAACCAATTTACTAAATATTCACTACTTCAATGACACAGAGTCTTTGATTAGTCTCAAAATCAAAGTGAGTCACTAGCGTGCTTTCCATTACCATTCAAGAGTTAATCTCAAACCAAGGTCATTCAAAGTACATATCTAGTAAACTCAAGTGGATGCAAATAAATAAACATATTTTGTTCATTCACATAACAAACTTTTGTACATATGTGAGATTGTACAAACAAAAGTACAAACATACTCAAATAAAGGTACACAACCTATTGTACAAAAGAGTTATCCCCTACAACAACATATATATTAGGAGAATACACTAGACAGGGCAAAACTAATCACACATCAAACCCTAAAAGGGTGTCCTAGAGTTCAAGTCTGAAAATCTATATCCATCTCTAGATTAGTTTCATTAAACTTTAACAAGATAACATATTAGCATACAATGATTGTACTTTCGAAGGTTTACCACAGTGAACAGAATTGAGTTCAGATCCATTTGAACAAGACCAAAGGAAACACATAAGTGTATTCCTTAGCTGAGTAGCAGGTTATCTCAAAACTGCTTCTCAACTTCAACACAGTAGGGGGACACATCTCCCTTAAGAGGCCTTTGTGTCCTAAATGCTTCAAAAGCATGACAAGAGCAACCTTATGGTTGTACACTAGGGGATTCCAAAGACTACTTATGCCTTATTAGATTTTAAGGGTCGTCAGCAAGTCACGAAACATTGCTGGCCAATCCTCCCCCAAAAATGTAATCACCAAAACAAATGGCATCTTGCATATCTTTATGCACTGTATTGATGTGTTCAACTATCATGTGTATGTTATCCTTGGATGTCCATGGTAATAAATGCCTCTACATTACATGTTGTCTCAAAGACTCAGTGTTAATATTTGGATAACTCCAGGTGGACATCGTTATCTAGCTACTCATGCCAAATAATTTTTGGGTCAAATCTCATATTTCTCAAAAACAAGATTGAAAATTGAATTTTCAATCTTCCGATGACTCCTCGTATGATTTATGCTATGTCTAATAATTTTTGGAATATTTTCCAAAAAATTTATAGGTTTTAAAAAATAACTAATTTTTAACAAACCTATTTAAAAAATTAGATTTTTCTAGTCAAATTTTGGAATTTAATTGAACAAAACTGATTTATCCAATTAAAATACAAAATTTCTCCTAAATTTGACTCAATTTTGACTTCAAAGTCAAAATAAATCAAATTTAGAACTTAATTGAATACAAAATTAATCCTTAAAGATCAATTTATAATTCAATTAAAAAACTACAGTGACTGATTTACAAAAAAACAGTCAGGATATTTAAGATTTTTGCGAAAAATCACAAAATTATGAAAATGCCCCTCTCTAGAAAAATCTGGGATTTTCTCTCTTCCTAATTTTCTCTCTCCTCTCTCGTACCCAGAAACACCCCGAACCACCACCTACGACATCTCTAAGACGACAAAGAGTCGTCCCCCACCACCACAAAGGATCAACTCACCGTGACCGTTACCACTTCCGTCGACTGCCGTGCCACAGTTGTTGTTTACGGAGGACATCTCCCTCTATCAGAATCCGAATCGGACCTCTATGAGGGAGGGCAAACGATGGCAACTTCTGACGAGAACTCGACATCAAAATGTTAAGGACTCATCGGCAGTCATGTTCTGACTTATTACAAGTCTTGGTTTGGCCGAAGTAAGCCGAAATCACGAAGAGAAGATTTAGGCAAAAATTTGCCCGATTAGGGTTCTCTAGGACTGAATGAAATGGCAAAATTTCAATTCGATCCTAGGTTCTTTCCTGAAACTATATGGAGGTCCAAACAGGAACCACGTCGATAGGAAAATTATGATTTGCTACTTTATGATTTCGCTCGTTCGCGAATTAATCCAATCAATTTGGACAAATTTCAATTTAATACAAACAGTAATAAATCGAATATCAATTAAATACCAACAAATTGTAAGATTCAATTCAATCACAATCACAATGATATTTTAATCACAACAACAATAAATTATTCGATTTAAAGTATCATTTGATTATCAAAACACGGTAATAACCATGCTCTCATACCAATTGTTGGGGGTTCGGGCCATAATTATCAATTAATTACGTCTGAATCTCGTTTAATTAAATGACATTAATTAAACCATACTTACTTGTTGAAGTGAGTACATCACAGGTCTCTAAATCCATTGGTCTTGATCAACAACCGTGAGTTGCTGGCCGAGTTATGATCACGTTCTAACGGATCGTAACTTGGTTTACACGATTGGCCCATAATGTATATCTTGGAAAATATCAAGTACTAAACTAATATTTTTTTATACAAGTGGATATCTGGATAGGGCCCGCCCATAACCGTCGAGCTTGACCCGCCCAAAACGGTCAAGCTTGGCCTGCCCGAAACTGTCAAGCTTGGCCTACCTGAAACCGTCGAGCTTGGCTCGCCCAAAACTGTCGAGCTTGGCTCGCCCAAAAACCATTGAGCTGGGCTCGCCCAAGGGCAGGGCCCGGCCATAATTCGTTGAGCTAGGCCCGCCCGAGGGTAGGGCTCAGCAAAAAATGGTTCGGACCAGCTCGTGGCAGCACGCTCAAATGATGGCTAAGGGCCCTATTTATAGGGAAAGCAAGCAGCTGACACGTATCGCTACGTGGCTCATCACGTGGTTCAACGCATTGCAAGCATGAATCTAGTAGCTGAGTCAACAGCTACGTAAGCAGCTGCTTAGCTACCTGCTTACTTTTCATGCTTATCCATTATGATAGTGCTTATCCGTTTGCTGACGTCAGCACCTATCCACACGGATAATGCCGGTCCACTAACCGATCTAATATCCGAGCCCATTTGGCCCGAGCCCAAATTTGCACGATGAATGTAATCCGGGCCCGGAGTCCAACAGTATGTATTATCGAAAATAAACAGTTAAAACATTATATTATAAGAATACCAAAAAAAAAAACCCCAGTTATCTATGACACTAAAATTTCCATATAGAAAAGTACATTATACCTCTCTACAAAAACGTTAAATTCTATGATGAATTTCGCTCCTACTAAGAAAATGGTGTTCGTGCCCTTTTCACTGCACAAGTGAACAGTGGATATTTGCTTGTTAGCCGTCTTGTATTTAATATTTATGATGGTCCGTGACTCCGTGTAGGTTGATGGAGTAAATTTTAGTGGCATTATCTAAAATACTATTTTGGCTCTATAAAGTTGAAATTCGAAAATTCTTAATTAAAATTTTAAATAAATGAGATGATATTATAAGTTATAACCATATAAAATAAAAGGGTACACATATATCCAGTCGACTAGAGAAAAAAACGGCACTCAAGCTAGTCCAAATGAAGGTAAGTAAAGAGCATCAACTTACATCTGTCTTCATGCAACTCAGTTGGAATAATGCATTAACAATGAATTGTTTGTCGATCACTATTGAAAATACTTTTAGATATGTTTATTTAGATTCTTTGATGCGAGTAATTGAGAATACTTTGATGTTACATTTTTTCGATGCACTTTCATTGTTAAACAAATGAATGACAATCTAGGCATTGAATCTGGCGAGAAAAATCATGGCGCAGATTGTTGTGGATAAAAAGGAGATAATGGATAAGGATCCCATCTAAAATAAGCAACACCGCAAATAATTTAAAATACTTTAATCAAAAGTATTGATTTAAGCTTTTTAAATGTACGATTTTGATAGATACGAGAGATATAATTTATTATTAATCAATTTCTTAAAATGTTTAAATATTAGCTGGTTGGTGGAGGAAAGGGAAATCCTTATGCCTCACGTGAAATTGATTAGTGTAAGCGTTCAAATTTTTGTACAGGAGAGGAAAAATGCAGGTGGCCTAGTTGACGAAAAATGTTGGAAAAGGTTTTAAAAAGTGGTAATCTTAAATAATTATAACAACCATGTTATCAAATTTAGTTGTCTAACTGGTGATCCCATTTCAATTATTTTATAAATTAATTCAAGTCTTTTTTTAATCATATTTTATCCTTAGTAACATGCATCTCTATCAAAACATGTAAAAAAAGCCCGAAAGGGTAAATGTGATAGCGAAAAATAGTAATGTGCTGTATACACCAAGGCAAACTTATCCTTTTAAGGTCATATAAATACACATCAAAACAAGTAGTTAGCATAGATTTCAAAAAGAGAGCATCAAGTCTCAACAATAGGACATATTTAGAAAAGAGCGTTATTGATCTTGCAATCCATCCATAAGGTAATTGCAAAAACCAATCTTTAGGAGTAAGAACACATTCAGTGTGCAATCTTAAGACTTGCATATACGATCCTTTTCCACGTTGTGTTTTGCCTCGTATGATCGACGTTTTTGTAGAAACAAATCATATAATTTCCGGTTCATAATTGAACAATTTCCTACACCATTTCACGTCAAGCAAATTTAATGTAATTAACATAAAAGAAGATGTATATTATCAATATGGACATAAATAATTTTTAATATATTCCGAATATTACATTTTTCTATTTTTATTTAAATATACGATGTTTTTGTCACTTACCATAATTTTCAGTTGTGGGAGCAGTTCGTTGATCCCTCTTTTCAGCTGGATTGCTTACCATAAGTCGTTCGTCGTTCATTGTCCATGCACTCTTAGGCGATCACTCATTACAAGTTTCAATTTGGGTAATCCTTGAATGATAACATACCACTTGTAATACCTCATAATCTAACTGATTTTATATACCAACACATTTTTTTTTAATATGCTTATGCACACCCAAAAAAATTTCACATGAGATCTCACCCAACCTAAAAGTACTAAGGGAAACATGTTGAGTTAACTCTAAACCATGGTAATATGAAAAATATAATAAATTACTTAAATATTTCTTAACACCAAATAATTTGTGTCGCCGGAGCTAATGAAATAGTCTGCCAGCTGTTTCTATTGGTTGGTGACTTTGAAATTTGGAATATGTAGTTTGTATTTTGCATAAATAGACTTGATTACTTTATTTCTGGGACGTCTAAACCTGTTTGTCTACTATAGCTTTTTGAGATTTATGCTTCAAAAGCCGTACATATCCTATTTAGAAAACAATTTTTTTTGCTAGTGCTTTTTTAATTATGTAAGATTTAACCGGAAATTTGAGTTACTTACCCCAACTCCAGTTAGTACGTAATTCACATAAACAGGATAATGGCTCTCCACGTCAGCAAAACACCTCTAAATCTCCGAAGTAGTTGCGTCTCCATCATATATATTTTCTGTAAAGCAGGGACCAATCAATTACTTTTATGTAAAATATATGAAACAAATTGTGTTTTATCCTACATATTTTATTTCGGATCCATGTTCAAAATAATGACACTTTTCAGGGTAAATATGGATTGTTTAGTTTTAAGGTTTTATCTAGAGTGTTAATATTTTAATGGATGATATCTTAATAAAATTTATGGAAAAGTGAATCATGTATGAATCAGATATTGAACAGTTGACATTGTGTAAAATTCGAACAATTAGATATTGAATCAGAATTCTACAGAAAAAAGATAATGAATCAGAAACTTCTCCCAATGCTAGTTGTGCATCCCTGGACCCCCAAACACTTTTGGAGTTTGGATTGTCCGTGAAGAAAGATCATTAGTTTAACTTGCAAGAATAAAACTATTAGTTTAAATGAAGAAACACTCCAAGTTAATTAGGCCTTTTACGCTATTGAAACCGAATTTGCTTGCGCTAAATGAGGCTAGTATACGGTGTTAAAATTAAAATTTTGTGGCCTTTCAACAACAAAAAATAGACTTTTCATTTTTCCTGTAAAAAAACATTGGTTTATACAGTTATGTCATATGAATTTATGCAAAAATTAAATGAGAAAATATCAGCCATTGGCATTTAATTTATAAATTCTGACTATCGATTCTATATCATTGCTTACAAAATCTCAAATCTTAATGTTGAAATTTCTTTTATTCCATTCTTATAAATTTTGTTCTCATTGATTTTGTAAAATCTCTGTAGTCAATCGAGAATATTAAAATATCGATTACATGAAATCTAATTATACTCATTAATTTTGGTGTAATATGTGGTTTGTGTCTTTTTGGATACATTTTTGGTGCTGTGCATTTTGAGTGTTTTCTTTGGTGAATAATAAAATTTTTATTTATAAAACAAACATCCCGTAAGAAATAGTAGATTGAACTTAACATAACTCATTGAGGAAATTCTATTCACAGCATTCGCTATAAAAGTAAAAATAACATATTGTTTATATCACGAAGAGAAACAAAACATTATTGTGACATGACAGCCAATAAAAGTAAAGTATAGGAACATGCAAATAAAACGACAGCCAATAACATTTGCGAACAAAACTCAATTATTGTGAAGCACAAACCTAATTAAAAAATTGCCTAACGGTGGGCCTCCAGGATTTTCATACTTTCGACGGAAAGCGATGCATAACAAACACCTAGTTTTCTTAACACAGAAGTGCCCATGGTTTTTATGAAGGGCAACGAGGTCATTATGCACAGGACGAGGTCATTTTCTTCCCTCAGTTTTTTCATTTGTCAGGAAGAAAAAGATTTCACAAATTTCACAAAGTTGAGAGAAGATGCAAAAGAAAAGCATATAAAAATAGCTGTAACTTCATATCACAAATTACTCAACCATGAATATAAAAAAATATAGTAAAAAAAAAGTCGTCCGTGAAAAAAAAAGTAGTGAAATTGACAACTTTTTTAGTGTATCGCTGAGAAGTGAGAGCGAAAGTTGCACCATAAGATAGGAGTGTCCAATAATAAGATAGGAGTGTCCAAATCGTTTCAGTCGAGGCCTACTCCAATAATTCCGTAGCGCTAGGAGTATTTGTTTTTTCGAAAAAAACATAAGGTTATATTATATTTCTCTCT
>SOPF01000043.1:0-29607 GCA_012979155.1 Hypericum perforatum | reverse complement strand
GACTAAAGTACTTGGCTTTATCAGCTTATGAATGAAAATTGATGGCAATTGTGCTTGCTGTGACCAAGTGGCATCATTACTTGATAAGAAGGCAATTCGTAATCATAAGCTTAAAGCTCCTACTAGATCAGAAGCTATCAACTATAAGTTAGTATACATGGCTCTCCAAGCTCATAGAATATGACTATGAAATCTGCTATAAGATAGAGAGTGAGAATTGAGTTGCCGATGCTTTATCTAGGTTGATAAAAGGTGAGGAAGGTCAGCTCTCGGCTCTCTCTATAGCTGAAATAAAAGAATAGGGATCAGTAGATGTTGTGTGAGTTTATTAGAAAGTCCTTTAGGTTTTTAGAGTAAATTATAATTTAGCCTTATCGATTGATATATTTGTTTCGTACCACTTATATTTCATAAATAGATTAAAAACCTCTTGAGGGTCAATTTTTTTAAATATATTTGCAAAAAAGATAGAGGATGAGAGGTGAATATGTCAAACTACAGAAATCTCAAAATAATTTACCTTTTTTTACAAAATTAGAGTTTTTCTCTAGTAAAATGACTACAATAATTTTTTAATATATTTGCAAAAGAGAGAGAGGGTGAAAGATGAATGTGTCAAACTACACAAGTCTCAAAATAATTTACCCTTTTTTAGCCATGAATGTTGATGTTTCTCTTATTTTCTCTTTACTTTTGAATTTTCTCAATTTTACCTTTTTGATTCTGTTAGCAAATCGATTTAGAGTAAAGTCAATATTACCAAGCGTTACATGATGCCCCAAACTTTTTTGATCTGCGGAGTAAAGTTACAGTTAAATGATGTTGTTAAACATGAAAACACAAATCCAAGAGCTGGCAAAGGCGAAGGCTATTATTGAGAAGACCGTCCACATGATAATACAGGAGACGATGGGGCTGAATGCCCTTCAGGACTACGACAACCTTGACCATATTAGCTCAATGTCGTCAAGGCTGTTTGGAGGGAGATCTAGGTCTTCAGAATGGTAGTGTGATCGACGATGTTGGAGATTGAGATGGAGATAAAGGAGGCTTTTGGTAGTGAGATTGAGGTGGGAGTCGATAGGTGACGTTATGGAGCTCACTTGGTTAAGGTTAAGATTATGGTTACGGTTAAGGTTAAGGTGATGGTTGAGTTTCAATTTGAGTTTTCGATAAAATAGTCACATAGTTTGTTCTATTGGAATCAAATGGTTTTTATTATTATAATCGAATGGTTTGCACTATTATGATTGAATAGTTTATTTTATTATAATGGAACAGTTTGTATTGTTATGATCCAATAATTTATTTTATCATAATAAAATAGTTTGCATTGCTATGATCCAATAATTTGCATTGTCTTGATCGAATAATTTTCACAATATTGTAATTAAATAGTTTGCATTTTTATCATCAGATAGTTTCACTATTGGGATCAAAGAATTTGTACTAATAGTTCGCATGATATATATTCTCATGATCAAATAATTTGTACTAAAAGTTAGAATTGTTTATGCTATTATGAATAAATAGTTTAGTCAGTAATTCAAAAAATTCATATGGTTACGATAAAATAGTTTACGCTAGTAATTTGAATGATTTAATTTATTATGATAAAATAGTTTACGCTAGTAATTATCATGGTTTGTGGGGTCATATTTGATAGTATATCCCGCTAAATGTTATTTCCAATTATATCGAATCGGTTATACTATTACAATAAAATATTTGTTACGTCATGATAAAAAAGCTTAGTTAATTAAGATCAAATAATTTCTTTAATTACCATATTTTTTTCATTTATATTAAAAGACTACAAAAATATATTTTTTGAGGTTTTTTTGTAAAAACCCAAAATCACATAACGAAAGCGAATAAATTCACATTGGTCAGTACATGAAAAAAAATCTGACAAATAAAAAATAAGAAAAAACAACATGCCATTAGCTTGAAAAAAATGAACGATACAGATTTGTATGGTCAGCAACCAATCCGTCCCCGACTTAATTAGATTTCGGTGAGCCGTAAAACTTGATTTTGTTTGCGTACACAATAACCATGAAAAAAGTTATTTCTTCCGTGAGAAATTTAATTATTTTAGTTACGCCCCTCGAGAATTTTATACACTAAGTTAAAATTTGCATGAAATGTGACTTTATCCATGCCACTAAACTAAAGAATTACATATTCTGCTACCAGACACGTTCATTTTTATGCTACTGGGATAATGCAACGTACTTTTTGTTATCTGATTGCACTCCTTGTGCAAGACCATGTAACTTTCCTGTTATAATAATAGACGCCACTTTTCCTGCTATTTTTCCACTCTTCACCTATCTCTATTGGTGTCATGTAATCCAATGTCGTACAACAATTTTGGATTAGGAATCTTCCTTGTTGTTCATGTGATTTACATAGGTAGAAGTATTTTATTTCTTCAAGAACGTGTATATAGAATAAATATAAAAAAATAACCGGGAATGGATTCGGTCCTGGAAGTCATTTCCAGGACCGTCCTGGAACTGGTTTTGCCAATACATTCAAGTGGTTTTGGCAAAATCAGTTGAACATATTACGAAAACTTGTTGAACATACTAAAAAAACCAATTGAACATTTTGCTGGAAACCACTTGAACATTCATTGGGACCACTTGAACATACTAAGAAAACCACTTGAACATTAACTGACAAACCACTTGAACATACTAAGAAAACTACTTGAACATAATAAGAAAACTACTTGAAGATACTAACAAAACCACTTGAATATACTAGGCAAAAACTACTTAAAACATACATTGGGAACCACTTGAACACACTAAGAAAATCACTTGACCATAATAAGAAAACCACTTGAACATTCTAAAAAAACCACTTAAACATTAACTAGCAAACCACTTGAACGTACAAATAAAATCACTTGAACATAATTTGCTAAACCACTTGAACATTCGATTAATTAATGGTGGATAATTAATGGTCGATAATTAATGGTGAGTAATTAATAATAATTAATTGATAATTATTAATTAATTAGGTTCCAAAATAGAAGTCCTACGCACGTGCGCTTCGCTTTTCCCTTCCCCCGCTTCTTTTTTCTCTTCTCCGCCTCTCTTTTCTCTTCCAGGACGTCCTGGATTCATTTACGTGTCCAGGACTGAATCCAGTCCCAAAATAACCTAGTACATATTCTAGAAAACAAGGCTGTGGGTAGCGAATAAAATAATACACAACGAACATACAGAAAACCCATATAAACGACAGGTCTTTTTATCGCGACTGGCAAAATCCTTCAGCGGACCGGAAACCTTCATGTAACTAACACTCATACAATTGTTGCATATTATAATTATTAATTGATATCATAACAACCTGAAACCATGGAATAGCATAAATCATACAATGACATTAAATTACGTACTGCTAAAGCAAAAGAACTGCTCATAAACTTGGAAAAGAAACACGTTTATTTTTCCTCGGTAAAACCCTCGAGATGCAATAAAGATCGTAACCCAAATGTCACTCATCATACCACTCAAGCTCTCGGAGGTGGGGAATGGAAAGGGAGGAAGTTATATGGAGGCAGCGTAGTCGGAAGAGAAGGCGTCATCGGAGGAGAAAAAACGGGGACAGTAGGGGCAAAAGGGAACGGCAGGGAGGGCGTATCTATTCGGGAAGAAGGAAAAGGGATAGTTGGCACAGTTCCTGGGAATGGTGGTGGAAATATTTGCTGCAGGTGGCGTGATCCTTCTACAATTTCCATGCTTGAGAAGAGGGACATGGCAAAGATGAGCAATGTGAAGAGGAAACTTATGGAAGAAGCCATGTTTAATGTTTTGTTCTTTGACAGTGTTGTTAAGAAGAAGCAGTGGGACTATGTTGCTTACTTTGCCTGGGATGTTGGTGAGGTGGTGAAATGGAAACTAATGTATTTATATTAAATCCCGGCTGAAAAGACATTGCATAGATGACACAAATATTTAAAATTAACGAATTTCTAGGAATTCGCCAACACGGAAAAAAATTGCGCAAATAACATAGACACAAAATATAATGTGGTTCGACCTAAAACATACATCCACAATAAAAAAATTGAGAATTTTTATTGAAGGATTCAAATCAGAAGATCATACACAACCTTAGATAACATGTCTCTCGCCACAATCCCGACACTTCGCTTGTGAAATATAGGTGAAAAGTAAAAGTAGGAGTATATGGAGGGTTTTCTTTGGTTCCTATTAATTTGTAAGTAAAAATTGTACTTGACATTCCATAGATTAAGAGAATTTGGATATAAAAAACAATTATGAAATTGTTTGAAGTTATTTTCATATCAATAATATTAATGACTATTTTTGTGAACAAAAACGAGAATTGCCAGTAATTGATTATTATATAATGATATGAGTCAATAATTAGATTCACGAGTTGTATAGCAAAGAACATGAAAGACTGCAATACACAAATATTAATTTTCTTAAATTAATTGGAAAGTGTACACAGAAGGTCAAATTGTCCACGAGTCCTTATGTGTGCATTGAGAAAAATGTATGGAAACCCAATAGTAACATATGTACAAATTACACGAACGGATTCATTAATAATAAGTAGATATTAGAGACAATTGTAAATGCCATTTGGCCTAATGACCAAGGCATGGCATAAACTGATAAATGTCAGGCAGAATCATTAACGTGTGATTAAGGGTTTAAAATTTTACTTCATAAAAAACCGGAAGGCAATTTGGCCAACCTCTATAGTGTAATGCTATTAGTCGTCATCTCACTGGCTGCTCATGGGCCAAACCGTAGCATCATCTCCAAGACGGCTTAATGGGCCAAGTCGTATCACGAAGCAGCCTCCCTATAATTTCTAGCTGAATCTAATGCCCGTAACTTGTTTTAGATGGGAATCTAGCCCTTAACTGGACGTTGATTTTGTGATCTTCTTAGACAATGCTACATCTGCCGACCTCAAAGCCCTTCGTTTTTACGACCGTTTCGCAAACTTCAATTGAAGTGGTCCAAATGTGGAATATTTCCCTAAAATAATTGTGGAATCTTGAGGAAAATCGACGAGAGATTAACTTTCTTTTGCTTTGATATCATAGTATAATTTATATACATACATACCCCACCACCACCACCACCACCACCAAACTTCACTTTCTTTTTAGAAAAGTTTTATTAATTTTATGGTTAAACAAATTTCAAAGTCATTTCTGACTCTATGGTGAACCGTACTGAACTAGACCTCCACGGCTCCACTTATGCAACGAACGAATTCTTTCTTAGGCTAGGGATCCTAGGCCTAGTTGATGGATTTCGACGTGTTTTTCGTTGATGGTTTGGAGATGAACTTCCGAAGATATCATTCTAAACGATGTTTATGGTTTTATGTGATTGGATATTTTCGATAATATGTTATACTTTTCCTATAAGGTTGTTTTTTTCAGGTCATGGCTTATTAACTTTTTCGAAGTCTCTATTATTTACGGTTAAAATAAATCAGATATTATTTTACGATAATTTCTGAATACTAATTTTTATATTCATAAAAACTGAATATAAATTTATCATCTGGACCAACTTGTATTGTTATGACTTCTTGCCATTCGATACTATATATCAAGGCATGTTATAAGTGATGAATGTCATTTTAAGTGGGAAAATTATTCGACATCCAATTTGGGATCAGTTCAACAATCATACATTTAGAATTAATGGATATAAGATAATGTTTTAGATGTAAGGTTATCACATGTTAATTGTATCACATTGCTGGTAACAAGTATAATATTAAAAAGAGTAAATTGTTCTAAGGTCCTTATTTTTTGACGATTTCACTCGTAAGATCATAGATCTCTTCATTATTGAAACACCTACTTTTGTTCTCCACCTTCACATAATTAGAACCTTCTGATAAAAGATTAGTTGCGACAACAATGGACCTGGATAAACAATTATACCCCATGGTAAATTAATATACTTTAGAACTCCCTTATAAAATTACATTCTAATCTTCTCTAACATAATACTGTTATAACCCTCGTTAATTTTGACTTGGTCGTGACTCTTGGTCAGACCTTTGGTTATTTTATGTCGATCGGTTCTCAAAATTGTATTGGTTGAATTACTCGACCTTTGATTTGTTTTGTTTTGAATGATTTTAGAAATGTATGACTTTTGTTCGTGTGATATGACGATGTGTTTATGAATGAGAAGTTCTACACTTCTCCTTTTGGTGTGTTGGGGGTAGGGGAGAAGTTTTAGGCCTTTTGGTAACCAAAATGTCAATTTTGAGCCAACCCGGAGTTCGCCACTTTTTTCGGCATACGCCATCCATCTCGAAGAACTTTCTGTCAATTTTTGGCCAAACCGGCGTCCACCACTTTTTCTCGGTGTACGCCATCCAGCACAGCCCTGCACACTTCACTTTAAAAATCCATAACTTTCTCGTACGACCTCCGATTTGAGTGATTCTAATTTGAGGGGATTACTAACATCGAGAATTACAACTGTGATGATTTTTGTTTTGATATTAGAGGATTTATTTGATGGGATCATGGGAAGGTTCTTAGGTACTTGGTTTTAGGTACAATTTTCATCGGTATAGAAACAATTTGCCAAATGGTGAGCAATGTGGCAAAAATGGCTTAAGGCTTGATTTGAGGACTTATTAGAACTTAAGTAGAGGTTTAGGAGTGATTTATGATGACTTGTAAGGTTGAGGACCAAAGAGGAAAAAAGAGACAAGTGGCTTATGGGTGTTAATACCATTTATGGTAAGTTTTTAGCTAAAATATCTAAGAGGCTCTTGAGTAGAGTTTTTGTACTCAGCCATTTGAAAGAAAAATAGAGAGAGAGAGATGTGGGAGAAGAGAGGAGAAGAAGGAGAAGAGGTCTTCCTTGATTTAAAGCTTGGTAAGTGACTTCTAGACTTAAGTCTTTTAGAAATAAGTGTAGAGCTTGTGATGATCTTAAAATGGGTGTAAGCTTGTGAAGATTTGAACAACTTTGAGTTTTTAGATGAAATAGAGTTTGAGTTATGTTGAAGGTTTGAATAGAGATATGATAATTTTAGATGTTGGACTATACTTTGATGATGAGATTGAAGGGTTGTTTCGTAAATTTTGGTGAACTCTTGGTATGAACTTGATCAAGAGCATGTGTGGATATTGAGGTTTGGTTGATGATTTGAGGAGATTTGATGTTGATTTAGTCACTAATATTGAGATAGGAGTATTATTATGCATAATTTGGAGACTTTGTGTAGAAATATGATTTTAGGGACTTAGAGTATGTTTTCCTTATTCTTTTTGTTTGAGGGATTTATGTTGATTAGATGATTATTTCTCTTGATTAGTTGACTACTTTGAGGTGTCTGAGCACCAAGAATCCTAAAGCAAAGAACAGAGACTTTTAGGAGCATTTGTGAAATTTGGCTAAGGTAGGGAGATATTATCCCTAACCTCTGTTTTGACTAGCATTTTGTGTTATAAACTTGTGATGTTGGTTGTTATGATGATTATATGATGATGTGATGTATTGTGAATGTGAGTCTTTGATTTGTGTGATTTGGTGATTTTTGGTTATGCATGGTTTTGGGAAATATAAGTCTATGAGATTATGAATTTATGTATGGTATATGTGAGTTGATTTGTGAGATGGCGGACGATAACGTCTACCCATGACCAACCAGGGATATCGGCACATGTGCACATGTTTTGGGAATACATTGGATTTGATACGATTATGATATGGCTGGCGGAGTTTGATTATGAAAGCACTATAAGATATGGTATCCTAGTGTTGTGAGAGGGAGTGACACATTCTAGACCTATCCGAAGTCCATCCATGATATGACTTTTGCGATGCCATATTCGGATCGGAACGTACCTATGTGTATGATTATGAATTTGTCTTTATTTACGATTGAATTACTTGTGATGTGCTAAATGTTAATTTGGAACATTTATCTATGCATGAATTTGTGTCAATGCATGTGGTTAGTTAGTTAATTATTGGTTAGTTTTAATATCATCTACTAAGTACTTTCAAGTACTTACCTCGTCCTCCACAGGTAACAGAAGTTAGAGAATCGCCTTGACGTCCAAAGAATTTAATTGATAGATCGTGTGAACCCATTGTCTTCTTCCAAGTTTTGAAGTCTTCGGATGGTATTTCTCTTTTGTGATCTAGTAGAGTCACTCCGTTGTACACATTGTGAGACCTTATATTTGTTTTGGAATTATGTAAGAATATTGTGATATATATATGTATAATTATGAAATTACGCTTCTGCATTTGTATAAGCTTAATTTGACACTTTTGTAATTTGAGTCATTTGTTCGTACGAGGCTGGTTGGATCACGGCTCATTGGTTTAGGTGAGTGTGACCCAATGCCATATCAGCAGCCCTGTTTTAGGTTGTGACATAGTTGGTATCAGAGCTATAGGTTGTCAGAGCTCTAAGTTTGTCAGAGCCTAGGATTCTTGAGTTGAATTATATGTTGTGTATAATGGAGCATAGGATTTGTCATGTCTTTATCCTCTTTCGTGTGTTAGCCTTAGCGTGTCTAATTCTGACTCATTGGTATAGGAAGATATGATGAGTACTCATAGTGATTCTAAATTATCAAGAGGAAATGGTGAGAACTCCCAAGTACGGGGAGAGAAAGTTGCATGTGAAAATATGCCACCAGTTGGAGTCGCAACTGGGAGTGGTGTTGTGAGGAATGAGATCCCTTTGCCTGTCACTAATATGCTTGTGCCAGTGCTGGAAGGGCAAAGTAATGATAGTGTAGATCGGGTGATGTTGGCAATGGAGAAATTCATCGTGACTCAGCAAGTCTAGATTGAGCAGAATGTGCTATTGGCTGCTAAGGATGACTCTTTAGGAGAGTTTTTAAGGTTGAAGCCACAAACCTTTACTGGTATAAATGGTGATCCTCAAGTCTTCATTGATGAGATGGAGAAGAGGAAGAGAATACTAAGATGTAATAGGGTGAGAATGGTGGAGCTCACCTCATTTCAGTTAGTCAATAAGGCTGGAGTATAGTTCCAAAATGAGGGATCATATGCTTGGACTTGGGAAGTCTTTGGCAAGGCATTGTTGGATCGATTCTTGCCAAAAAATTTGAAGGATGCTCGAGCCTTTGAGTTTGAGTGATTGGTAAAAACATATGAGATGACAGTGGCTCAGTATGATGAGAGGTTCAACTATCTGTCTTGATATGCTGAGCATCTAGCTCTTGATGAGAAAAAGAAAGTGAAGAGGTTTATTCATGATCTTGATGACTCTATGTTCAAGGTCATGATGCCTGGTGGCTTTGAGACTTATGCAGCTACAGTGGATTGTGCTCGAACATTGGAGATGCGAGACAATGAATGTCGAGCAACTCTGAGCCAGTCAAAGATTCAGAGATCATATGGACTACCACAGAGGAGTGTGAACCAAGGATTCAAGCCACAAGAGAGGTGGTCTGGTGGAGAGTCTATAGCTTCTAGGGGCTGAGGACCCATCGGGAGGTTTGGAAGAGAAAATGACTTCTAAGGACAATGGTCAAATCCAAGTTAGTCGAGGAGCAACTTCAAGATATGCCAGAGCTATGAGAAGCAACATTCGAGGGATGTTTGCTATAGGGGGACTGGAGCTTGCTTCAACTGTGGCAAGGTAGGCCACCTAGCTTGAGATTGTCCTATACCTGGACAGCGCAGACAAGTGATGAGCATGGTAGCCTCACAGTCTGTGCAAGAGAATCCTCGTCCTCAAGTTTAGAAAGAAGCTGGTTCAAGGATTGAAGGATTTAGGTCAGAAGGCCGAGGAAGTAGAGTGCAACCTCGTGTTTATGTTCTGACAAGGGGAGATGCCAAGCCAAGCAACAATGTGGTCACAGGTACTCTTCCTATTGGATCTTCTAATGCACGTGTGTTATTTGATTTGGGATCTACACACTCTTTTGTGTCATCCTGATATATGCAATTTTTGGATATTTTGCCTACGTGCTTAGATGATTCTATGATAGTTGCTATGCCTTCGAGTGGTTGTATGAATGTTTATGAAGTTGTTAGGTCATTTATTGTTTTGATCAGTGGCCATGAGTTGTCGACTGATTTATATGTGTTATTTATGGAAGATTTTGAAATGATAGTAGGGATGGATGTGTTATCCACTTATCATGCAGTAGTGGACTACTTCGATAAGCAAGTCACCTTTCGTCCATTGGGGGAGTCAGAATTTGGATTTCAGGGAGAGTAGAAAGTAACAACTACGAAGTTGATTTCTTACCGTAAAGCTAGCAAATTTCTTGAGAAGGGATGTGTGAGTTACCTAGCTTGGGTTAAGGAGGTTGAGAAGAAAGTTATGTTGGTGGATGATATTCTGGTTATTGGGGAATATCCGGATGTGTTTCTAGAAGATCTGCAGGGATTGCCTCCTGTGAGGGAGATTGAATTCTGTATTGAGTTAGAGCCCAGAACTACGCCAATCTCTATACCACCATATCAAATGGCTCTGGCTAAAATGAAGGAACTAAGAGAGCAATTGCAAGATCTGTTAGAAAAGGGTTATGTCTAACCTAGTGTGTCTTCGTGGGGAGCACCAAATTTATTTGTGAGGAAGAAAGATGAAACTTTGCAGTTATGCATAGATTACCGAAAGTTAAATAAGATGACCATTAAGAACCGGTATCCACTTCCGAGGATTGATGATCTGTTTGATCAACTTCGGGTACTACTAGTTATAGATAAGGGAGACAGATATTTCAAAGATGGCATTCAGGACTCGGTATGGACATTATGAGTTTTTGTTCTTACCGTTTGGTTTGACAAATGCTCTGGTAGCATTCATGATTATGATGAACCATACATTTAAACCTTTCTTGGATCAGTTTGTGGTCGTCTTCATTGATGACATTCTGGTGTATTCCACGAGTCAAGAAGAGCATGAAAAACACCTTAAGCTGGTGTTACAGAAGCTACGAGAAAGAGAGAGCTTTATGCTAAGCTCTCAAAATGTGAGTTTTGGCTTCAGAGTGTAACCTTTCTAGGACACGTAGTGTCCAAAGATGGAGTTTCGGTGGACTCCAGTAAGATAGAAGCTGTGATAAGTTGGGCTATTCCAACGAATGTAACAGAGATTCGTAGCTTTCTGGGTTTAGCGAGTTACTATCGACAGTTTTTCAAGGACTTCTCTATTTTGGCATCACCATTAACCCAACTAACTCAGAAGAATACAAAGTATGAATGGTCAGAGAAGTCTGAAGAAAGCTTCAGAGAGCTAAAGGATCGGTTGACGCATGCACCTATATTACTTCTACCTTCAGGTACGGGAGGATATTGTGTTTATTGTGATGCGTCAAGAGTTGGATTGGGATGTGTTCTGATGCAGCACAAGAATGTTATTGCTTATGCTTCTAGACAGTTGAAGAAGCATGAAGAGAATTACGCGGTACATGATCTACAATTGGTAGCAGTTGTGTTTGCCTTGAATATCTGGAGGCATTACCTATATGGTGAGAAGTTTGAGATCTTTACAAATCATAAGTGCCTCAAGTATATCTTCAAGCAACGAGATTTGAATTTAAGGCAGAGAAGATGGATGGAGTTGCTCAAGGATTATGATTGCACCATCAACTACCATCCAGAAAAAGCTAATGTGGTAGCCGACGCTTTAAGTTAGAAATCTATGGTTCAGCCAAAGTTTTTGGCTGAGATGCATTTGAGACCCGTCTTGCGAGGACGAGTTATAGATTTGCAAAAGGAAGATTCAAAAGTGATCAAGATGATAAGAAAAGTTAAACTAGGTGTATTGCCTAAGTTTCAACTCGATAACGATGTATTATATTATGGACTCCGAGTGGTTGTTCTAGATGTCAGGGATTTGAGAAGGCAGTTGTTGGCTCAAGCACATCAAGCTATGTATAGTATGTATCCAGGATCTACAAAGATGTATCACGATTTGAGAGGGAACTATTGATAGAAGGGTGTGAAGTGAGACATTGCAACTTTCGTCTCCAAATGTCTGACTTGTCAACAAGTTAAAGCGGAACATCAATGACCTTTGGGTTTATTGCAACCTTTGGAGATTCTGATGTTGAAGTAGGAATGGATAACAATGGATTTGTTGGTTGCACTTTTGACAACCTCTTGAGGTTATGATTTAGTGTGGGTCATCGTGGACAGATTCACCAAGTCTGTGCATTTTCTACCAATTAAGATTACCTATGATGCAAGTAGGTTTGCTCAGATTTTCATCGATGAGATTGTTCGGTTGCATGGCACACCGATATCGATTATCTCTGATCGTGGAACACATTTCACATCGCGATTTTGGAGAAAATTTCAAGAGTCTACAGAAACTTGGTTGGATTTGAGTACGGCCTTTCATCCTCAAATGAATGGCCAATCTGAATGGGTCATTCAGATTCTGGAGGATATGATGCAAACTTGTACCAATGATTTTGAAGGTGGTTGGGCTCAATATTTGCCTTTGATGGAGTTTGCATGCAACAACAGTCATTAGTCGAGTATCAAGATGACTCCGTATGAAGCTTTGTGTGGAAGAAAATGTAGATCTCCACTATGTTGGAATGAAGTCGGTGAGAAGCAACTTTTGGGAAATGACTTGGTGCAAGAGACCAATGAGAAGATTCAATTGATCAGACAATGATTAGAGTCAGCTCATAGTCGACAAAAGTCTTACATAGATAAGAGATGGAAAGACATCAAGTTTGAAGTGGGATGGCATATTTTCCTCAAAATGTCACCCGTGAAGGGGATAATGAGGTTCAGAAGAAGAGGGAAGCTATGTCCTCGATATGTTGGTCTGTTCGAGATTCTAGAAAGAGTTGGACTAGTTGCTTATTGGTTGGCTTTGCCACCATCTATGTTGCATGTTCATCCAGTTTTCCACATCTCCATGCTTAGGCGGTATTTCATGATCCTACACATGTGTTGGAACCGGAAGTAATAGAGATTGGTGGTGATATGACATATCAAGAGAATCCGGTAAGGATTTTGAATCGTGAGATCAAGAAGCTTCGGAACAGAGAGATTACAATGATCAAGATTATATGGGCTAATCGCACTTTAGCCGAAGCAACTTGGGAAGTGGAAGAGGAGATGAAGGCCAAGTTTCCTCATCTTTTTGAATAATAAGTAAGTCACTCTTTCGTTATGCAAATTCGGGGACCGAATTTTATAAGGAGGGGAGACTGTTATGACCCTCATTAATTTTGCCTTGGTCGTGACTCTTGGTCAGACCTTTGGTTATTTTATATCAATCGGTTCTCGAAATTGTGTTGGTTGAATTTGTTGACCTTTGATTTGTTTTGTTTTGACTGATTTTAGAAATGTATGATTTTTGTTCGTGTGATATGACGATGTGTTTATGAATGAGAAGTTCTACACTTCTCCTTTTGGTGTGCTGGGGTTAGGGGAGACGTTTTTGGCCTTTTGTTGACCAAAATGTTAATTTTTGGCCAATCCGGCATCCACCACTTTTTCTCGGCATACGCCATCCTGCACAGCCCTGCACACTTCACTTCAAAAATCCATAACTTTCTCGTACCACCTCCGATTTGAGTGATTCTAGTTCATGGGGATTTCTAACATCTAGAACTACAACTGTGATGATTTATGTTTTGAAATTAGAGGATTTATTTGATGGGATTATGGGGAAGGTTCTTAGGTGCTCGGTTTTAGGTACAATTTTCATCGGTATTGAAAGAATTTGCCAAATGGTGAGCAATGTGGCAAAAATGGCTTAAGGCTTGATTTAAGGACTTATTAGAACTTAAGTAGAGGTTTATGAGTGATTTAGGATGACTTGTAAGGTTGAGGACCAAAGAGGAAAAAAGAGACAAGTGGCTTATGGGTGTTTATACCATTTATGGTAAGTTTTTAGCTAAAATATCTAAAATGCTCTTGAGTGGAATTTTTGTACTCAGCCATTTGAAAGAAAAATAGAGTGAGAGAGAAAGAGACGCGGGAGAAGAGAGGAGAAGAAGGAGAAGAGGTCTTCTTTGATTTAAAGCTTGGTAAGTGACTTCTAGACTTAAGTCTTTTAGAAATAAGTGTAGAGCTTGTGATGATCTTGAAGTGGGTGTAAGCTTGTGAAGATTTGAACAACTTTGAGTTTTTAGATGAAATAGAGTTTGAGTTATGTTGAAGGTTTGAATAGAGATATGATAATTTTAGATGTTGGACTATACTTTGATGATGAGATTGGAGGGTTGTTGTGTAAATTTTGGTGAACTCTTGGTATGAACTTGATGAAGAGCATGTGTGGATATTGTGGTTTGGTTGATGATTTGAGGAGATTTAATGTTGATTTAGTCACTAATATTGAGATAGGAGGATTATTATGCATAATTTGGAGACTTTGTGTAGAAATATGATTTTAGAGACTTAGAGTAGGTTTTCCTTATTCTTTGTGTGTGAGAGATTTATGTTGATTAGAGGATTATTTATCTTGATTAGTTGACTGCCTTGAGTTTTCCAAGCACCGAGAATCCTAAGGTGAAGAACGGAGACTTTTAGGAGCATTTGTGAAATTTGGCTAAGGTAGTGAGATATTATCCCTAACCTCTATTTTAACTAGAATTATATGTTATAAACTTGTGATGTTGGTTGATATGATGATTATGTGATGATGTGATATATTGCGAATATGAGTCTTTGATTTGTGTGATTCGGTGATTTTTGGTTATGCATGATTTTGGGAAATATAAGTCTATGAGATTATGAAATTATGAATTTGTGTATGGTATATGTGAGTTGATTTGTGATATGGCGGACGATGAGGTTTACTCGTGACCAACCGAGGATGTTGGCATATGTGCACATGTTTTGGGGATACATTGGATTTGATATGATTATGATATGGCCGGCGAAGTTTGATTATGAAAGCGCTATAGGATATGGTATCCCAGTGTTGTGAGAGGGAGTGACATATTCTAGACCTATCCGAAGTCCATCCATGATATGACGTTTGCGATGCCATATTCGGATAGGAATGTGCCTATCTATATGATTATGAATTCATCTTTATTTATGATTGAATTACTTGTGATGTGCTAAATGTTAATTTGGAACATTTGTCTATGCATGAATTTGTGTCAATGCATATGGTTGGTTAGTTAATTATAGGTTAGGTTTAATATCCTCTACTAAGTACTTCCAAGTACTTAACCCCTCCTAAAAATATTTGCGCGTTTTTTCCCTGAAAAAAACAATTTTCAGAGCAAAAACCGAGGCAATTTCATGGCAATTTAAGCACCGCACACTACCGGTCGCACGTGGCGGTGTGTCGCAAACTATTTGGACAATCAGTCACCACCACGATGTCGGGCTTCTCGAGACCTTTCCAACGGTAGGTCGCACCGTTTGCCTTGGGCACCCATTTTAGTTTTGAAGGGCAAAAACTTCCAGCGAAGATTCCGGCCACCTCCGGCCAAGCTGAGGCGATCGGCGACCGGATCTTGACTCCCTACGTCGAGGCGCAACTTTTGGTACCTGCCTCAACCCTTGGGCTGCCCTCCTCTAACCTCCCCGGATTTTGGCCTTCGTCGTCCTTTTCTCAGATCTCAGCCATTTCGAGCATCACCAGACTATACGGAGACCATATCGGAGTTCCTCTTGCCGAGATGCTTTCGACCATGTCTGCTATTCTTTCTGGGCAACTTCCTCTCGCCGGAGCTCTGCCGGCCGCCGCCCTCTGGCCACCACCCACGGCGGCCCGTTAGCCATTCTCGGCCCATCGGGCCCTCAGAGGATTCTCGGGCCTTGGCCCCCTCTGGTACGCAAGCTTCCGCGATTTGGCCAGCTGTATTGCATTTTGTGCAAGAACTGGCAGGTCTTTTGGGCGGCCTGATGGCTCTGGTCGCTGAGGATTTTGATGCTACATGTGAGCCTGGCATTGAGCTGGGCGTGGATCGTAACCCTTTGCCCGAAGGTCATGCCCAATTTTCTGCTCCCCCGGGCATAACTACCACTGCGACTGGCAAGGTCGGGGTAAAGAGTCTGCCCGTGCGTCCATCCTATGCCTCTATGGCTAGACCACAATAGGGGAGCTGGACTTTCTCTAGCACAGGCCCGACGCCCATCCTCGTCGGCGACAAGCCTGCCCTGATTGTCGGCAAAGACATCTCCAGCTCCTACCGCGCGTTTGGAGATTGTGCTTTTATTGGTCGCTTGGTCCTGCCTAAGGGGACCAAGCCACTTACCTCAGCCAGCCTGCGTGCGGAGCTAGTGCAACTCTGGGGCATTCAGACCTAGAGCATGTTGTCCCTCGGACTGGGCTTCTACACTTTTAGATTCTCTGATACTGCTAACAAGGAGTGTATTTGGGAGTCTGGACTGTGGAAGCTACACGGTAGACTCTTTCTTCAGCAATGGGTTCCATTCTTCAAACCCACTCGCCAGGCATCCACTTTGTCACGGATTTGGATCAGGCTCGTCAGCCTATGTAGTAAGCACATCTTAGAGGACATCATGTTTGGCCTTGCTAGGGCGGTGGGCACGCCAATTCGACTAGATTCCGAGGCCCTACATAGGGTTAACGATGTTCAGGAACAGGTGCTGGTCGAGCTGAATCTAGCCAAGCCTCGACCTTCCAACGTCAGCCTTGTACTGGACTACGGAGAGGTTGACATCCAGATCCAGTACCAAGACTCCACTACTGTTTGCGTCTACTGCAAGGCACAGGGACACCTCCGTAGTGCCTGCCCGCACCTTGCCTCCTCTAAGAAGCAGTCTTCAGGGGCCGTGCCACCTATCACGACGACTACTACTCCCCTGACCACTGCTCCATCTATGCATGCTTGGGTTGGTACTGGGAGGGTGTTTTCCTCCAGTCCCAACCACATGCCATACTTCCTATCGTCCGAGGTGGCCGGCGACATTCCTCTTCCTACAGAGAATGCCTTCGCCGCTCTTACCGAGCTAGAGACACAGGAGGCCCTACCAACCCCCGAGGTCTTCCCTCCCCCTATATATTTTCCTCTCTGTATGGACGTCCTATCCCCGGGCTTCACGCAGATCATCCCATGGAGGTCTCATATCTATAAGCGTCACTTTATGTGGTGCCCCCTGAGGTGCCCGCCACCCCGATAGAGCTGCCGGCACTTTCAGTGCTCCCTCTCCCAATTGCAATCTCTTCTGAGTCGGACGACCCACGTACCTCTACCCCGAGTGAGTCTACTGCCTCGTCACGGGTTCAGGTACCTTCCCATGCACCGAGCTTGCTGCCTGAGTCTGTTTTGCAAGTTACGCCTATTATTGTGGTTGCGCCGGGCACTGAGCCTGGGTCTACTAGCGACCCCGAACGAATAGGTCATGCCAAATTTTTGGCACGAAGGCAAGCTTTGGCTGTAGTTACTTCACCCGGGGAGACCACTACCCTAGTTCACTGTGCAATCAACATGCAGGCCTCTCCGCCTTTGGTCGACCTCGTCTGGGTGGACGTGGTCAATAGGAAGGGGAAGGGCATTTGTCGATCGCCTACGCTATCTGCCTCATCGGGGCCATCTAGTACTTCATGCCCTTTGTGCGAGACTGTGTAGATTGGCATAGAGCTCGTGGGCCTCAGGGAAGCCGCCACTCCGTTCACCCTAAAGGAGCTAGAGGACAATAGACTTGTCGTCGAGGCCATGGTGGGCTCCCGTGGCTGGCGACCCTCCTCCTCTGGTGAGAGCTTGGATGTGTCACCACCTCCACCTCCCTTATCCCCGATGCGTACGCGGAGCGGGAGGCGGCTTCATCCTGCTCTTGGCTTTGGCAGGAGCAAGGGGCGAAGGAAATGGGGTTAGTTCTGTTTCCTGGCTCCTTTGTATATAGCAGTTTCCTTCTTTTGGCCATGACTATCAGTCTTATTGGTAGCTTGGCCCCTTGTTTGTTTTTCAATTGCACTTCATGGCTGGCCCACCTGTCTCCCACTGTGTTGGTTGATAGGAAGGTTTGGGGCCTCTTTTTCTTTCTGCTTTTAGTCTCACCCCGCCTGACTGCTAGGACTGTTGGCTTGCAGACTTTATGGGCTCGAGCACTGCTTTTTTTAACCATTTTTGTACTTTGTTTTTATATATATGAAAGGGGAGACCCAGCCCCTAACAGGGTGTTTATTAAAAAAAAGTACTTACCCCCTCCTCCACAAGTAATGAAAGTTAGAGAATCGCCTTGACGTCTGAAGAATTTGTTTGATAGATCTTGTGAACCCATTGTCTTCTTCTGGGTTTTGAAGTCTTCGGATGGTATTTCTCTTTTGTGATCTAGTAGAGTCGCTCCGTTGTACATATTGTGAGATCTTATGTTTGTATTTGGAATTATGTAAGAATATTGATATATATATGTATAATTATGAAATTACGCTTCTGCATTTGTATAAGCTTAATTTGACGCTTTCGCAATTTGTATCATTTATTCGTACGAGGCTGGTTGGGTCATGGCTCATTGGTTTAGATGAGCGTGACCTAGCGCCGTGTCAATGGTCCAGTTTTGGGTCGTGACAAATACTTTCCAACAAATCAAAGATATAACATAACCGCTATGAAACAGGAACTTTGAGCCAGAGCTTGAAGCAGGTATGCTAGGTTTATTTTTGAAGATTCTTAGCTTGGTTTTTGGGTTTTTAGAGGTTTTGGGTTCAGTGTGGTTCCTGGTTCAGAGAGATTTAGCTATTATAGTTTGTTAATGATTCCTAGGGTTTCATGCAAGGATTGGTACTAGGTTTCAGAAAGGTTTCGGATGAAGCTTAGTTTTTGGTTTGCAAACTTTTAGGTTTGCTTGGTCGTGGGTAGGCTGAAACTTTATTTCTATGTGCTTAGTTCTAACTTTGGAGAGTTTGAATACCTATGTCATCATCTTATAATGCTGATGATGGTGAAAGATATAATAATCTTATTTGCAGGTATGGTCTTCGTGTATTTGTTAAGATCGCAGGGACCAAAATGAATATAAGTCGCTTGTACTATTATTGTTAAAATAATAGTTGTGGGTAGCTTGTATGGTGTGTTTTAAAAGATGTTAGTTCAACATATTGCTCGCCTAATATTACAATGAAGAAACCCTATCCTAAGATGTTCAACAATGTTCTTGGAGAATTAAAGGCGGTGAGAAAATTTAAGCTTGGCTTCATACTGTGTAATTCTGTACTTGTTGTTACGTTAATGGTTTGACAATGAGAATCTGAAATGGGTTATGTTCCCTTTATATAAGTATAAATGTTGGATTAATAAAATAGGTTATGATTTATTGCCGACTCGAATTTTGAGTTTATACTTCAAACATGAAGACTTTAGAAGCTGAAATTTCTATATCCAAGGTTCAACTAAAAACATAATACACAGGGTTCAACATTCTAATAAAATACTTTGGCTTTTTATATCCAAACATGAAGATGTTTAATCTCCGAACAAAAATGTGCATAAGAATTCATCCCAAACTAAATTACAATATTAAAGATAGTGCTAGTGGTTGGCTTTGGTTTTTTCTTTGTTTCTGACACTAACTATTGTAGAACTTCCTTTTCCTCTTGTAGCTCTTCCTCTTATACTTGTAACTTCCTATTCTACTTGAACAAAATGCACTTCCTATACTAAATGTTGCAAAAGCTCCACTTCCATTTTCACTTCCACTTATACCATGTGGTGCCCTTTCCCTCTTAAACATTTTGGGTGAATTTTTTGCGATATTGTAGTACTCGAAACTCTCACTTCAAACTATAATGTCATGTCCCTATGTGACTCACTTGTGCCATCAATCCAAAATTTTAATGAACTTAATGTCATATCCCCCTTTTACAATTAAGACTTAAATAATATCTCTAAACTCCTCATGATTCTTGAAAAACTATCTTACTTTAAATGTGATATCCTGGCCATTCTCAACAAAAAATTAAACTTCACCATAATTGTGAACTGGGCCAACCTTCATCTTCTTCCTTGCCTTTGTTTTTTCTCGTTGATCAAGTACCAATTCAATATTTGTATCACTATCACCAATCTTAGTGTTCGTAGGATCAAAATCTAAAAAATTAGAATTGTCTACTATATTTTTGGTCTCATTACTCTTTCTATGTACCTTCTTATTTGCCTCATTTATCTTCTCATTTAGCTCTTTATGTCTCTCTTTATATACCTCCTCGTGAGACTAACTTAAAGAAGATTACACACAAACCATTTCCTACTTATCTTTACTCTCCTTAGGTAGATTAAACACCCAGTCTAAAACCTCTTCTTCTTCTTTTTACTTTGAATTAGGCACCTCATTAACATCCTCACTACAATGGCTAAAAATGTAGTATCTACCACTCTACTCCTCATCACCAGTGTCCTCTAATGGATGAAGTACCTACTCAAGAACCCTATAAACTTTCTTTGTCCTTATCTTGTGAAGTTCTATTGCTATAACCTTAGAAACTTTCTTATCCACAACCATATGAACTTTGTCAGCCATAACCTCATGATGTTTCTCAACAAAATCTTTAGTCTAACAAAATCTATAAATAATACTAGACGAATCAAATTAAATGAAGTTTAAGTACCACCTTCCTCTAGCTTAATGTGTATTCGTATAACCATATAATCATTATAGTACATAGACATCCATATAACATTTGCATCATTACTTAATTTCCTTCCCAAATGCAGTCTAAACTTGAAGAACAAACTACTTATAAAAAAGAACTTATCAACATCTCTAACTATTTTTAACTAACAATACTTCTCAACAAGTACCTCATCATAATTTATTGTCTACTTATTCATTATAAACTCTAGAGTGTAATAACAATCACTCAACCTCCACAAGGATTATATTATTTGAGGCATTTTGCCTTCTCACAAATGAAGGCCTCTAATGATTTGGGATTTCTTATAAATTAGAGTTTTGCTCTATGATCGTCAAGTAGTCATGAGTAGAGTTGCTCATCGACAAGGTGGCTATGCCAAACATATGTGTTATGCATTGGAGGGTTCGGTGTACTTGATTACGATCTATAATAGTCGAGGTAAGTGTTAGACACTTTCTCAGTAAGACAAGATTGCCCCGTATATTTCAAGGTTTTACATTTGTGCACTAACAATCGATAAGCACTACCATTTTGTGTATATCTGATTAAGATGCAATTAATGGTCTTGGGTCCTATTCTTACCTACTTAAGCTTAGATAATTTAAGGTAACGGTAAGAAAGCTTACTTCCTTTCTATAGTTTATAAGGGGTTTCATCCCTTTTCTTGTATGGTAACTTGTTTAGAATGTGATTAGCTGAGAGCATAGCTTTTTCCTACATGTTTTGGGGTAAGCCCAAACTAATCAATGTAGCATTCATCATCTATTGAAGAGTTCTCAGGTATGCTATTTGATTGAGGTAAGTATGGAGTAGTCGTCTGATAAATAATGCCATGTTTTTATTGATGATTTTGATTTTCACACTGAGTTGATTTTCAACCTAATTCGTATGTCTCTTAAAGGCATTGAGAGCCTTGTCATTCCATTTAGGAGATATACGTAATAATCTATCGTGTAATCATCAATAAATATGATGAAGTATTTCTTCTCATCTTTAGTTTGCACATATTTCATATTGTAAGTATCCGTATGAATTAACTTTAAAGGCATAGTACTTGTTTCTACCAAATGGAAAGGTGCTTTGGTCATTTTAGCCTCCATGTGTACTTCACATTTATCGGATGAGTTGAACTCTAGATTCGCAAATAAATTCAAACTTACTGACTTTCTTAGCTAGTCTAAATTTACTTGTCTAAATCTGCCATACTATAAATCAGATTACTTAACCAAGTATGAAGAAGCATTAACTTTATTTTCACTTTTAAAAATGCGATGTATGGTTATTGCATTTATCAAAAATAGCCCCTTGTTTAGGTAACCCTTGCCTATAAATTGACTTACTTTGGCCAGTATAAATATATCAACCTCAATTACTAGCTTAAGATTTATTTTGCTTAATAACGAGAAAAACCTAAGCTCTTGTAGATATCCGAGACATGCATTACATCCTTGAGGGCCAGCTTCTTTCTTGAGGTCAGCTTTAAGACCACCATGTCCAAACCAATAATCTTAGATGTTGTAAAGTTTTCTATTAATAGTTTTTGCTTGGGATATAGCTCAAGAACATCTTCTTATCTGAGCAGATATATCGAGTTGCTGCTGTGTCCATAAACCATTCTCTCAGATTGTCCACTAGATTGGCCTCAAACATTGTAGCTATCACCCTTGATCTTCTTTTTTTTCTTAGGCTCTTGCTTCTTCTACTTATCTCTAGACTTCTTCCTCTTTTTGCCACATTTTTCATTAGAAAGGTGCATGGTGATCTCAGATTTGACCTTACCTTGCTTGAATTTGGATATTCGATTGTCTTCCTTAGTCCTATATTATACGATCAGGTCTTCTAGGCCCATGTCCTTCCTCTTGTGCTTGGGGTAGTTCTTTGAAGTTCTTTAGAGCAGTGGCAGCTTCTCTATTATTGTAGCTACTTGGAAGGACTTGTTGAGTTGTATCCTTTTGGCTTGGATCTCATAAAGGATCAGCTAGAACTCTTGCACTTAGTTGATGATCTTTTTGGAGTCTACCATCTTGAAGTCAAGGAATCGTCTAAAGATGAATTTCTTTGTCCTTGCATCCTCTATTTTGTAATTTGTCTCGAGTGTACTCCATAGCTTATTAGTAGTCTAGTCTATTCAGGACATAGTTTTGGCACAGAAAGTCGTTAAGACTCTACACATTGAGAGCATTCATCTTCTCTTGATCTATCTTGTTTTCCATTACCTTTGATGCTTCGTCTTGTAGGAATCCAACTAGGTTGAGCATGGTCAGATCAAACATCATCTTCTGTTGCTACCTCTTGAACTTGTTACCATTAAACTTCACTAACCTTTTGGAATGGATAGTTCCTGGGATCACTGGCACGATGCTTGATGATGCCATTTTCAAGTATACAAATCTTGTTTAACAATTGTTATGCTTTAAAGAGTTAGATGTACTTGATTAGGATCTACAGTACTCGAGACAAATATTGGTCACTTTCTCTATAACATGAGATTGCTCCATATATTTCAGTATGTATGAGCTATGATAATCGTCCCAAGATATAATAACTATTGGGTATTTCCAAGGCCGTTACACTATGAATCTCGATACTTTGGAAAAATCCGTATATACCCAGAACTTTTGGACTTCTAGAGAGGGAGAGAAAGAACAACTATTGCTAATGAATATTTCCTACGATGAGTTGTTGGGATTATTTGTAAGTAAAAGAGACAAGTCCTATTTATAGGTTCTCAAAAGTTATGAATAACGAGAAATTTCAATGGTTATGAACAAAGGTCACCTATAACTTATTTACCAAAATTATATCTTTAAATTCAAGTATGACATGCACCATTTAGTTTAAAAACTAAATGATAAAAGGCACAGGTACCATCGTGCCTTTTCATGAGGCTACTGCCTCTTAGAAAATGAAAAGATACAAATAGTATGTTTTTTAGAGCTAATAATCTTACTAGGGAAATTGCTAAAAATCAAAGACCTTAGGGAAACTTATCCTGACTAATTGTTTTAAATTTTTGGATAATAAACATATTAACATAATATATTCTAAAACGATATTTAACTTAGGTCATACCATTGTCAAAGTTAAATACATTGAAAATTTTAGTCGATAATCCTGAGTTTGATCAAATTCGATGGAACCACTGATCCTATGTATAATGGCTGAGAAATCAAACTGTTAAATTGGCTAAGTGTTGGTATAAATCTATTTAACTTAAATACTTTAGGGATTGTATGCAAATTTACCACGAATAACACTAATTAGGGTTTTTGTCTATTTTTACCTAGCCACTCTCTGTTCTCGACCACAAAAATAACTCACAAAATGCCCTTCTATCTGAAAGTGAACGGAACATTGAGAGCAAAAAGACATCATAGGAGGAAGCATTGGCAAAGGTCCTAGAATTAAGGGAGGAGAAGAACAACTCGTTGGCCGAGACAGCGAGTACCGAAGGACTGAATGGTGATCTATAGGTTGTGATCGAGAAACTCTAGGTTTTCAATTAGGGGTCGAACTACATAAGTGGAATTCATCATTTATTCTAACTTTTAGTATGACTTGTTTTTCTAATGATTTTAATGGCATGTAAGATTGCGCTGCTGTAGAACTAATTTTTATCCAACGCATGAAACATAATATACGAGCTCAAATCAAAGTTAGGCTTCAGTCGCACTAACATGAAACCTAATAAAATATTTATGAGCATGAAATCTATAAATATGAAAATGGCTAGAGTAAGTCTTGCTTATGTTTATGAACATATTTCTTTCTGTATTTTCATAACTTTATGTGCGTTAATCATTCCCTGCTTCTATGAATAAGGTTTTCATGTAGAAAAGTTAATATATATTAATCAATTAAAATAATAGTAGAACTAGCGTTAACTTGTGTGGTAGGCATCTGTAAACCTACAGAACATGATTTATATAATTAAAATATATTGTGAACTTGTATGATATGATTTATATGAGCCTGAAACATGGTAAGATTTGCGAGGCTTGTATGATATGATTAAGAGTTTTACACATGCGTCCTTTTAGTGAATTAAGAAATTTAAGTCCGGTTGAGATGTTATGTTCCTAATAAATTTTATATATTGAGACCTGTTTGTTCAATTTTACTTATGTGTTTCATGTTGTGCTCAATTTCTATATTTTATGCGAATTCGTTTCTAGTTCACTGCTACTATGAATTCGAGTTTGAGGTTATATGAATATGTTTTTTTATTCGGTATTAATATGTTTTTGATTCGTTATTGAATATGAATTTTAAAAAGAACATGAATATGAGTTTCGTTATGAATATAAAAATTGGACTTTGCAGGATTTTTTTCACACCTTCTCGGCCTGTAATTTGTGTATATCACTTCAAGGGTTACCGGGTAACCCTAAGTGTATAAAATTAAATAGACAAGGTGTGTGAAAATTATTTTGGCTCATATAAGTATACTCTTCTATTTTTTGGACTCTTCTATTTTTTGGACCCGTAAAGCGAGAACAGATGAATATTTTTCTGGGTCTCACAAGATTCCTGCCATGAATATGTTATATATGTTAGGCTTTGGAGTTCTATTCGTTAATTGGCTAAGTAGTTGGTCAAAGGATTCATATCGGGTTACCAAGTGAGTTTCGATGTATATGTGTGCATAAGTATAATTTTGCCTATGAACTTTATTGTTTTCCTTTCTCCATCTATTGAATTTTTAATTCACCTTAGTCTTGTATATGTCTAAGATCATTCGGGGTAAGGTAGAAGATCTGAAATAGAGAGTTCAATTGTATGCATTTTCACGACGTGTTTTCCATTTAATAAAGTTGTTTACTATTGTTTAACTTTAATGACTCTATTTTTAAGATTTTTGTTATAATTTTTTAATAAATATATTCAGATGTTAAATTTATTTATTATAAAATTTGGTATCGTTCGAGATATTACATCTCGTACATTTGTTGCTCCAAGTTTTAGATCGTGACACTAAGAGAAACGGTGGGGCCTAATAAAATCGATTCATCTTCTTTATTTGGATCGAGTTCCCGATGCATACCCGTGATACTCAACTCTCCAAACTCTCACGGGCCTAACACAAATTCATTTCATACTTTGTCGATTTCCTCACGTTCATTGATCACAAGATTAACCCAAAACGCATAACTTAATTTTCTATCTATCAGGGAATATCGACCAACCTAACTCACTCCCTTTATAAGCCTATGTACATATAACGCAAAACACTTCATTAAGACGCTTAGCTAAACACTCTCAAGCACCATAATATTATTATGGACGCCTCCCTTACGAGACTTGGCATGGTCGCCGTACTACTGGGTCTGGCCATATTGTCCAGGCCAATGTCGGCGAACGGCAACGGCCTCTGCGGGATGACCGATGAGGGCTTCAAGGCCTGTGGGCCGGCGGTGAGGCCCGTTACGAGTACTAGCTCAATCCCGGCGGAGCCATCTGCCCAGTGCTGCTCGGCTCTATCCAACGCTGACCCGGCCTGTCTTTGTTTCTACATGAAGAGGTACCCTGGGTTTATGGTCATGTACAACGTGGACCCCACGCTGGCCCTCCAGCTCCCGGGCAAGTGCAAAATCCAGGACTCCTTCCATTGCTAATTTGGAGTTGTTTTGTGCCGTTTCGTGGCTAAACCTCGGTCGTTTTTTTTGTGGTTTTCATGTTTTAGTCTTCTGCTCGAGTGGTCCGTGTACTATTTCCCTTTCTAATGTTGGTGTTCCGATGATTTCCAAGGAGTTACCGATTTGATTTTGTTTTCGGTGTCTTATTAGAGGAAATTAAATATTCGTTTTATTATTAACAAATTTAGCAGCAGCACAATTACTAACGCGGTAAAAAGTGAGTGTAATTCACGTAAATAACCAAATCACGCATCACAACAATACCACAACAAATAGTACATTCACCATTACAGAATTGAACGAAAACCAAATTACATAAATATGCAAATCCGAACCATAGCATAAGAATATGGATGGGCAAGTTGCTCGAAAGTGGTGGAAACGTCGACTTATGAAAGGAAGATTGAGTTGTACTAGGAATCGTTGGAATTGTGGGCATCTGAGGGATTGTTGGCATCGCAGGCACCGTTGTCAATTGCAGAAGATTACGAGCTTGTTACTACAACTTCCATGCTCGAGGACGTCATAGCCACGACAACGAGAGCAAAAATGATGTTCAAATGCAATTCCTCACCAAATTTGACAAATTTCTTACAAATAAGTGAAATTCATTCATTAATCACTAAAAACTCAAATATTTACTGAAAATATTTTAGAAAATAGTCAAATGTATGAAGTAAATTCAAAATTTTATGCCTTTAATATGTGTTTTAACACATATCAACCAACAAATTGAATTTGGATTAAAGCGATTTTCTTACAATTGACAGAACCTATGCTAAAATCGACTCAACCTCGTGCTTTTGGTTATTTGAGGAAATATAAATTTATTAAAATTGTCACTTTAGTTGATTTGAAATTGAATCGGTGGCCCAACTAGCCTTTAGATAGATCCAATTGGCGGTCTGACGAGCAGTTATAGAACAAACTTGAACATTGAGTACAAGTTCATATCCGTCGTTTTGATAAATATGTGACTTCGGGGAAAAATAAAAAAGCACCTTTTTATTTTTTATATTCTCAATCGAGACATTATTTTTTCATGTCAGCCAAATCTGTGGGAGACAATATATTATTTCTTCTTACCAACACTAGATAAGAAGAAATAATTCTACGTAAAATTGTCACCGAAAATATTAATTTAGGAAAACAAATCACCAAAAATAATTTAAACAAGAAGATACTAAGCTATTATCGCAGAAGATTCTAAGATACTAAAGTGCACTTTTTATCATGAAAATAAAAATTTGCTTTAGCCAATTAAAATAAATAAATTAACGCACTCTTTATATATTAATTATATATTAAAATTGTTATACAAGAGATAGTTTATCTTAGTAATGCACATAATCTCAATTAGGACATTATTGCAACTGACGACTTCTTTAACCAATTGCAGTAGAAGTGCGAGACTTTGTTAGAAGTCTAACACGAATCGATTTTAATATATTTTTCCCTCAAATCATGCATCATAGAAAGTTTTCCATAGTCATCGATATGAAATTATTCGTATCCAAACATGCTTAACTTAGGAGTTCTTTGAAGATTGTGAAAAAAATAGGTGCACATTTTTGCATTTCAATTGAACGTATTGTCAACACTTCTCGAATTTACCATTTTGCAAAAATATTTATGGTCATCCATTTCTGAACACTGCATCGAGTCTCTAGTCAGAGACTCAACATACGGAAAATTATAAATAATAAATACGCAATCAAAAATTACCGTGAAAAGTAACGTTTATACTGAAGTTGACAATCGATAGAGGTAGCAAATTATCAAGTTATAAAACAAATAACCAGTTTGCATGAAAATAAACAAAAGAAAGAGTGTAAATAAATGGGTTATAAAATTGAAGACAATAAATCAGCACGATACTCATGGATTAACTACCAATGCTAGATTATTTTTTTATTAAATTTTAATTGGTACCAAGAATTTTCTAGTGCATCTTCATAATGCTTTCGTTCATCGAAAAAACAAATCATGAATTCTAGATTACTTATTAATGCTCTAAATCGTCAATTAGAACTAGTCTTCAAGTAAACTCAATATTATAACGGGTTATTCTTATAATATCAAGATGTTTTATTAATAACTAAAAATATTCTAGTTGATTGTTCCACTAATTTGAGTACCTTAAGGTTCAATCTCTTCAATTAAAGTCATAACCTAATTGATCAAACTATGCTAAATATTAAGGTGATTAATTGGTAACTACTATGCATGACATTCAAACCATACATCACAAAGGAAATGAATCATAAATTATGGCATTGCACTCAATAAGGATAGACTCGCTAGGCATCTTCATGAAGCATAATGAATTGACAAAGGACATAATTATAATTAACATAAGAGAGATAAAGAAACCTTAGTCATGATGATCAAACCTTGTCAAACCCCCACGTGACTAACCAAAATTACGCCCTTCAATAAATCTCTGAGTCTCCACATTTGTAAGAGTAAAAGTTTCAAAATCCTAGCGCTTATGACATATATATAACTAAGCCTATTAACTAGAGCAAATAGAAAAAATAAAGTTTATTCCTAATTAAAAGTCCTAATGGTTGATTACAAGAGGCAAAAAGTAAGGAAATAGAATAAAATGTAATATTCTATAGCTAACTCGGGAGTAGCTATGTCAAATAGGATCAAATGAGAAGTCTAAAAAAACTGAGCTCGCAAGTTCTAGTGATCGCCACGCCACACGCACCTAATGACCACTAGGTATGAAAAACCTAGATTTTTCTGACTTCCTCCTTTAAATGCTAGGTGGCTACCGTGTGCTACGCCACTTAAAACACATTTCCTTCCTTCTCATCCTCTTGTCCAAGCGCCATCCTACAAATATATAAAAAAAGACAGTAGAAGACCATCCTTTGACTCAAACACACACTTGACAAATAACTTAACTAGAGACAATAATTACAAAAAAATATATAATTAAACACATATAAAACACACACTTATTAAGACTGCCTATGGTCTCTCTCAGTCGAGACTGTATAACGTTCTCATGTTCAAGAAATATGATGGTCTCCCTTGGTCGAAACCAACAATAATCTCCTCACGATTAAGACCAATGATGGCCTTCCCTTGGTGAAGACCACCTATGATTTTCTTTAGTCGAGACTCCCATTGCACATCATTCTCGGTCAACCTTGGCATGTTGTCCTTAGTCCACCATTGCTTCTCATCCTTAGTTGGCATTCACCTATCCTAGGTAAATTTGTCATACATTTTGACTTGGGGCTTGCAATGATTTGATTCTTGCTACCATGTATTTGTAGACCATATATCTCCAACTTTATATTTATGCGGCATTGTCTAGTAATCTACAACTTTATAGTTTATGAAGTCTTCATAATTGGAACCTTCTGGAGTCAAAAAATCTATTTAT